>QANY01002202.1:0-239892 GCA_003255025.1 Datisca glomerata
TAATCGTCATTCCGCGCCGCACGCACATTGCGACAACATTGTTTGTCCGCTTCCAATGGCACCTACCCAAAAATGTTTCTTGTTGGTAGAAACAGACTACTTCACCAAGTGGATTGAGGGCAAAGCTTTTGCGAGAATATGAGAAGAAGAAGTAAAGGAATTTTTGAACAAGAATATCATATGCATATTTAGCATACTGAAGATACTTGTTTCGGACAACAAGCTTTCAATTCACAAAAAATGATGAATACTTTCTATGGAAGGCTGAAAATTACTAACTGATTCTCCACTCCCTACTATCCACAGGGAAACGGGCAAGCACAAAGGTTGAACCGAAGCATACTTGACACTTTAAAGAAATGATTGGAGTCAGTGAAAGGAAGATGGGTAGAAGAAATATCAGCAATGTTATGGGCGTATAGAACTACTCCAAGAGAAATAAAGGGAGAGACATCATTCACTTTAGCTTTTGGAGTAGAAGCAGTAATTCATGTTGAGATTGGAAGCCCCACTTTGAAATCCGTACGGGATGAACAACATAATGATGAACTCCTCAAAAAGAGCCTTGACGAACTAGAAAGACGGCAAGAAGCAACCCTAATCCGAACGGGCTATTACGATCAGAAAAGAAAGTCTTATTTCTAGAAAAGAGTACAGAAACAAGAATTTCATAACGGAAATTTGGTCTAAAGAAAGATCTTCTAGACAGAAGGAAAGATCGGGCCGACATGTGAAGGGCCATACATCATCAGTGGAGTAAGTGGAAGTGGATACTATCATTTGAAAATGGAAGGATCTGAAAAAGCCGTGGAATGTAGCGCATTTAAAGAAATACTCTGTTTAAAGCCGTAAAAGTGTATTAAGTGAAGATTTTTCCGGTTTCTTCCCGCAAGGGTTTTCCACTTAAAAATTCTTGGTGTCGTCTCTCTCCTCGTCTTTAATAATAGCAACAGACATAAGGGAGTAAGTCCATGGGAGGGGCAGTTTATAAGTCTTACTCCTAGAAGGAACTAAGGCTGTACGTCATTGGGAGTGAGTTTATAAGTCCTACTCTCAGAAGGAACTACGGACGTAAGTCCTTGGGAGGAGCGGTTCATAACTCCTACTCTTAGAAAAAACTAAGGGCGTAAGTTCTTGGGAGGGGCATTTCATAAGTTCTACTCTCAAAAGGAAAACTAAGGATGGGGAACGTCTTCTACAACGCGTGAAGGAATGAGAAACACCTTAAAACAGATCAATAAACCAAACATGCAAAATGGGATTTTATGAAAGCAAACGGATCAAAGAGTTAGAAGAAAAAAGTGGATACAAAAATTGAAAAGATACGAGTAAACGGGTAGCTAAAGAAGTAAAATATGTGCAACTTCTTACTAAGTGTTTAGAAAAGGAAAAATAAAGAAAGGAAAACTACAAGCTTCACAAAAACAAATTCCCACAGAGCATTAAGAAACGGTAAAGATCATCTCATTAATGTTTGGGAAACATCACAAGGTGATCCTTTGATTCGTCCTGAGTGACTTCGACGGGCGGTGTAGAAGTATTGGCTGTAACAGCAGGAATGACGGCATTCAGTTTAGGCTGAAACCTTGCAGGATCATATGTATGATCAACGAGAGGCAAACGGGGAGCTATGTTAGCCTAGGCATCCTTGTAGCCCGCAGTGTAGGCCATCCCCTTAGTCTTATCGAGTATGGCCTGGTACTCAGCCTCAATTTCACTCCCCGGCTCCCCGGTCTTGGCCAAAGCTGCCTCCGCTGCGGGCAGCTTCTTCTCGGCCTCAACCAACTTTCCCTTGACAAAAGTTAGTAATCACTGGCTACTGTAAAATACCTCTCTAACTCCTTCAGAGAATCTTCAACCCTCACCCGCTCTACTGCGGTGGCGTCTGCTTCTTCTGTGAGCCGCGCAATGACCACCTGAAGCTCAGCATTAGCCTTCTTCAAATCATCCCGCTCATTTAGAAGATTATCGAGGACCTTGTTACACTCTTCCATCTTCTTCTTCCAGCCGGTCATTTGCTGCTCCAAAGAATGGAAGTGCTGCTGAAGACCGTTGTGATCAACCACGGTCTGAAAAGAAGAAATTCTAAATGTTAGAAAGCGGAAGGGAACAAAATAAAAAAAATATTCTAAGGAAGAAAAGTTACCTAAATCAAGACATGACCAAGGCCGATGACTTGATCATTGAAAGACGTGTGGCAGAGAGCGGCCGTATCCACATCAGACTAAATCACTTTTCAAAATAATATGTGAAGAACGTGGATTGTTCAAGAAACTGATGGAAGCTGGAACATGAGGCGTCACAGTGTATCGACGCCACCTCCATAAAGCGGGTTCTTCAGGACTCCCTTGGGAACTGGTAGAGGTTGAGGGAACATACCTCTAAATAGGCGGGAGAGGAGGTGGAGAAGCTCCTTCCCATACTGGAACATCCTTAGTTGCGAGAGCACGAGGATCAACTAGAACGACTGGGGGAGGATTACTGGTAAGGACCAGGAGATGGAGTCGTCATAGAGGCATGAGCGTCAAGAGAGGTACCAACAGCCTCAGATCTTTGACGAACATTTCTCCTGCTTTTCCTCTTTCTCTTCCTTTTCTTAATACTCAGACTTGACAGAGTCCGAGGTGTTGGATATGACAACGCGATGGGAAGTAGGAACGAGAATGGCCTGGGGGATCTAAGAAGATGAAGACGACATACCTGTAACCTCTACAATGGGAACGGGGGCATAAGCGACATTGATCTCTCTGCTCGAATCGAGGAAGTCATGACAGTCCCATTCTCAGCAGTTATAAGCGGCAGACAGTCGTACATCAACGTCCTTAGGAAGAAGAAGCTTCTGTTCAGGTTCTTATCTGCATAAACGAAAGAGAGAAGTCCAGTACTAAAAAAACAACAAAGCATGAAATCAGAGCTCCGACTACTTATTGAAAGATCCCCAGGTCCTGGGGATGATCCAACGGCCATCACCGCCTCAGTTCTCGCCGACCAGGAGGGTCTCGTTCTCCCATCCTTTGTCCCCTCTTCGAAGATCCATAATCAGAGCTCCATTGCTTTCACAAGGGCGGGGAGCCAAATAATAAGAGGTGCTGCATTGCTTGATGATGTACGCGACACGAAGTTCATCTACACTATATTGAGGTTGTGCCTCCTGTTCAAAGCTTTTGTTCCTAAGAGGACCCTATACATATTAGAGGTATATTAGGAAGGGGTGAGAAAGAAGGTACTAAAATTTCCTGCTCATAAGAAAGATCTTCCAGATAGAAGAAAATCTCAGGCCGACATGGGAATGGCCATACATCATTAGTGGAGTGCCGCTCTTCCTCTTCCTCTTCTTCTTATTCCTACCCAAACCCGACGAATTCTGAGGGGCTAGGTACAACAAGGGAATGGTCAGGGGGATTTGAGAATATGAAGACGACAGACCCACGACCTCTACAACGGGAAATGTGGCATATGCGACGTTGATCTCTCTGCTCAGAATGAAGAGGACGTGCCAGTCTCATTCTCAATAGTTATAAGCAGCAGATAGCCCCATAACAACTTCCTTAGGAATAAAGGACCTTTTGTTCAGGTTCTTATCTGTATAAATGAAAGAGAGAAGGTCAACACTAAACAAAACAACAACAAGAAAGCACGAAACTCAAGCTTTGGATACTTACTAAAAGATCCCCAGGTCCTAATGATGATCCAACGGTCATCACTGCCCCAATTCCCGCCGACGAGGAGGGTCTCGTTCTCTTATCCTTTGTCCCCTCTCGGGAGATCCATAATCAGAGCTCCCATTATTTTCACTAGGGTAGGGAGCCAAATAATAAGTGGGGCCACGCTTCTTGATGATGTACGGGACATAAAGTTCATCTATGCCCATATTGAGGTTGTGCCTCCTATTCAAAGATTTTATCCCTAAGAGGACCCTATCACTAGGGGTATACTAGGAAGGGACGTGAAAGAAGGTATTGAAAAATTCTTGGAAGAAAGGGGAAAATGGGAGTTTCAGCCCTAAAGCTATGTACATGAGGGCTAGAGTAATCTGGTATGATGGTACAATAACCTTGCACTCATCCAAAGGGACTGCATCTCGGTAATGATCCATAAATTGATGAAACTCATCCTAATTCCTAACTAAGGGTACAGTAACCTTGAACTCCCCCTCATCACTCATGGCTAACGAAAAACCCACTAGAAGAAAGAAAAATTGAACAAGAGAAAAACAGAATAAGAATGGAGGAGAAAGAGAAAACTTATAGGGGGAAAGGCAATAGTAAAGAAAGAACGAGGAAGATGAAGGCTTAGGCTACGTACGCGAAAAAGAAATGCAATAGAATTGATGGATTCGAAAAAAGAGTGAAATGTGACTTATCCAGGGGAGGCTTGAGCGGAAAGGTGTGTAACATACACTTGATGACAATAAACGAAATGATGGCCTCAGCCGTCATTTGTAGAGGCAAATGGGAAGATGACAGCTGGAAAAAAGAAGAGAGGCATGTCTTGAAAAAGCTTAAAAGTCACACCTTATACACGAATAACTGAGAACGGTAAGGTGAAACGACAAAAGTAGATGATGAAGTGTCATTTCTAAGAAGTGTGCTAGTGATAGCGGGACACGAAGAAATGGCGGTACATATTTTCTCTATTTAATAATCATATTTTTGTATGATATTAATGCTTGCAGGTTTCAATGAACAGTGCAAAGGCAAAAGATTCAATCAATTAACCATCTACCGAGAGACGCATGAAGCATAATCAGTACACCGCAACGAATGAAATTTTGTTTAGTGTAATGATGGCAAATGAACATGTGAAAATCTTCACCACGCCACGTGAATGGAGGAGAACCCATCAAGAGGAAGTGAATAGATTTCCGCCGTGAGAAAATGGGAAGAAGAGGTCAGAGCTATAGGAAGGATCAGACGATTACGATTGATTCGACAGCTATAAAGGCAATATAGTCAACATAGTAAACACAAGGAATGAGGGGCCACGTTTGGGGAAAATCCCACAAGCATGTGGATAATCCTATGAGCATGATGACACTACTGAAAATATAGGGGGAGTGTGGTCATTCCCTCCTTTTTTTATTAATTTGTTAATATCATGAAAAAGAGCCTATAAATACATGATCATGTAATAAATGATGGTGAATTCTAGTCAATACAATTGAATGCAAGAAAAGTTTTACACATAGCATTTACTCTTCTCTCTTCTCTCATCATTATCATCGTAACTTTCATTAACGTGGAGGAAAAATCGTTTACAGTTTTTTACACTAACTTAATTGTTGATAAGAGCTGGAGTGTGTGCATTTAAGAAAGTGGGAAACTCTTTCATGTGTCGACGCCTAAGAAGCACTGACACTTCTATTTGCTCAGAGCGTTGGTGTCGGACACCAACATGGTTCCGACACGCCAAAATCGTGTCTGATTTTTTTATCTTCAAACACCTGTCGGGCGTGTTCCTGACACGCGTCGACACCTTTCAGACATGTTTTTGAAATTTTGTTTAAATAATAAAATATAAAGAGTGTAAAATAAAATGAACAAAATTTAACTTGTAAATGAAGAAAGTGTACGTGGTGAAAATATAGAAGAAAGAAAATTAGGTTTTAAAATATATTAATAAAATTTTATAAAATCAGATTTTTTACTGTCAAACCCTTAAACTTTAAATTTCTTAAAACTAAAACTCACTCGATTAATCAGTGACATCTTCAACTAGTAAGTTATTTTAATTCATATCATTAATATACTTGATAACGTATTTAACTTTTTATATAAATATTTATTTTTATAGTTATAAATAATATTATATATAACGTATCTCGTATTCTACTTCTTTTAAAAATAATGTGTTAATGTCTTAGTATTGTGTCGGACTCGGATATGGCACAAGGCCAAATTCTCTGTTTTTCTCTCCCCAAACAGAAGAACACATTTTACTGGGTAAAATAGAATATTAGAAAAGCCGCTTTATAAATCGAGCCGCCAGCTAGCTTAGCTAAGTTTTAATATTCTGTATTCCAATGATTCCATTAGCGGCAGCGCTTTCTTTAAGCTGATGCTGATTGAATGGAGCCGCCGCCGTTACACAAATGCATTCCCCAAAATTCCAAGTCTCTCTCCTCTCTCTCTCTCTCTCTCTCTCTCTCTCTCTCTCTCTCACACACACACACACACACACACACACACGGCATTCATATTTTCTTATACAATCTCGGTCTACAAACAGGAAACGGGATTTAGCCGGAAACGTTCGTGTATAATGGATGACGACGTTATCGAAATTTCGCCATCAAATTCTCGGTCCTCGAAATCGCTTAAGCATAAAGAGGTTACTTACTGTTTTTGAACACAAAGCATGATTATTTCTGTTCCTGCGATTACTTTTTCTTAATCAGTTGAATCTCTTTTGTGATCAACGATTCTGAGGTTGCTGATATGTGATCTTTGAACTTTTTGGGTTCTCCCGTCTCGTTTTTTATTGTTCTAGTTATTCTTGGAAAGCTCAAGTCATGCAAAAGGTCTTGAAGTTTATCGTATAGCAATTAATTAGCAAAATTATTCAATGTCTACCTGCATCGTGATCGCTGTAATTTCGGAATGCCATGGTCTTTGAATTTTGGCTTTTATTATTTGGTTGGGTTTGACAAGGTAATGGGAAATCGGGATTCCATGAAGGTGGTGATAGCCGATGGGCACTGAGTTTGTAGTTATGGCCGGTTCATTAGCGTCTTAATTGGTTGTTAGTTGGAGCTTGGAGTCGTTTTACTTCAATCTTTTACTGGTACATTTGGTGCAATGCAGGAGAGTTTATTTTATGGCGTGTTATGATGTTGCCAATGGTATTTCCCCCTTCTTTTTTTTTGGGGGGGGGGGGGGNNGGGGGGGGGGGGGTTGTTATTCTGAATCCGACAATGGCCTGTATAGTGTATACGTGTTACAGATATTTGTGATTTTCTATTGTCCTACCTTTACTTTTTTGGATATTATTCTTTTCAATCGGTTATTTGCTTTCTCCTTTTACTTATATCCCCTTGCTATCCCTTGTTGTCATTTTTTATCTTTTCATTGTGATACCAAGAACTTGTAAGATATGTTACTTTCATCTTTCCATTTTCCAATCTCAATACATTTTTTGGGTTTTCCAGATTATTGTGCGCAATGTGATTGATTTTGTTGATGATGAAAATTCTGCGGATGTGGTGATCATCGGTCAGAAGTTTGACCCCAGCAAGAAAGGAAAAGGCATACAAATTATATCTGAAGGCTGTACTGATCATCCAGTGAAGGTTTGGTTAATGTTATGAGTCCTAGTAGTTGATTAGATTCTCATGCAATGAGCATTATGTGTCGATGTAATAATTTCTTAATCATTTTCTTAGGAGGCTCTATCCAGTTCTTTTGGTGTTGGTGTGGAAATTCTTGGATCTGCGAGCGCGGTTGAATCTGAGAGCTTTCCCTCAGCATCACATAATTTCATTGAGCTTGACGATCATAGTTCTGATTGTTCCTATGAAGATGATGACTCTATTGATCATCTTTTTTGTGACGATTTAATGGAAGTTGATGAATACTCTATTTTACAAGCTCAATTTGATCATGTGGACATTCCTTCAGGAATTGAGGCGCCCATTCCTTGGTTGCCTGGTCCTACTCAGAGTCAAGTGAATGCAGTTAGTGGAAGTACTTCATCAAATTGTGCAGGGGTGCATGGACTAGGATTAACGTTGTCTTCATGGCTACCATTGCCAGACCCTGCTCCGTTGAAGATGAAGGCTATATCAGCAGGTATTTCCAATGTGAAGGCCCAAATGGATGCTGTAAATCACCTTGAAGTTGATCAATCTTTTCCTTGGTTCCCTTCAAAGCCTGCCCAAAGTAAAAAGACACCAACCGCGGTCAAAAGCGGGAGTTCCGGAAAGATCCCCCTTGGCATCGAAACATCTAAATCTAAATGGCCTTTGGATCCTTTGAAGAGGAAAAAAAAGCAAGTCTCCATAAATGGTTCTAATGTGAGTTCTTTTACCCAATCGGAAGCATTGAAGCTCCATCCTGGAGTAGAGACATCTTTACATTATGTGTCTAACAGTGTAAAAGAGCCAGTAGCTACTAGTAATACACATTATTCAGACAATCCTATGCATATCGACTCATTGAATTATCCTCACGGATTTGGACTACCCATCACGTGGTGGCCAAAATCTTTCAAACACAAAAAGCGTTCCTTCATCAACCATGGAATTTCTCTCCATGACCCCCAAGGAGATGTTATCGACATGCCTTGGGTTCAGGATTCTGCCCGAGCACAAAAGTACGCAGCTGCAGCTAGTAACTCAAGAACACCCGATGAGGCTGTCCCTAGAAGGGACTTGGATGATATATTGAGGAAATTTGATATTTTTAAACAGTTTGATATCGTTCAGGATCACTCAGACCATCATTATTCTGGTAGTGGCTCTTCAAATAAGCAGGTATTGAATTTAGAAGATATGTTGCCCATATAAACATGGGTTTCTTTTGTTTTTTTTTCTTTACCATAGTTTTCTTTCTCTTCTATCAGCCTTTCAAGAAATGGGTAAAGAGAGTTCAGGAGGAGTGGAGTATCCTTGAGAAGGATTTGCCAGGTGCATTTAATTGCTTTGTGACTGCATTTAGTTGATACACTATTTTGTTGCCACCCGCCTTGATTAACCTGTGTACAAGAAGCATGTTGGTGGTCATATGGCCTTGAATGTTTTCCACTAAAAGAATTACTGAGGAATGTCCTGTAAATTAGTTTGTTTTTTGTAGATTTTACTTACCTAATTTCATGTTTTCTGTTTCTATTCAAAAGCTACCATATTCGTTAGGGTGTATGAAACGAGGATGGATCTTTTGAGGGCTGTGATTGTTGGAGCGGAGGGTACTCCATACCATGACGGTCTCTTCTTTTTTGACGTCTTTTTCCCCAGTAGTTACCCCAGTGTTCCCCCAGTAAGTGATAATTTAAAGTCTCTTGTATTATACCTTTTTTTCTGGTACAGGAATTTGAAATGAGAAAATTTCTTGTGTTCAGCATGTGTATTATCATTCCGGCGGTCTCCGACTTAACCCAAATTTGTACAACTGTGGGAAAGTATGCCTTAGTCTGCTTAATACCTGGTCTGGCAACAAGAATGAGATGTGGAACCCGGGTGTGTCGACCATGCTACAAGTTTTAGTCTCCATACAAGCATTGATTTTGAACATGAAACCCTACTTTAATGAGCCTGGATATGCACATACGAGTGGCTCTGCAGCTGGTGAAAAAAAGTCCCAGCATTACAATGAGGATACATTTATCCTGTCGCTGAGGACAATGATGTACACGATGAGGAGGCCGCCAAAGGTAAGAATCCAGTGATTAGTTGTTGTTATCCTTTTAGTGTGTCTATGTGTGTGTGCATGCATACATTTTCTCCTTTTTAGTATATTAATCATAGTGGTGGTCATTTGCTTAAAATTGGAACTTGAAGGGATTTGGATTTACCAGCTTAACTTGCTCATCACTATTATACCGCCGTTCATACAAATTGCTAAATATGGTATAACTGATTAAAAGAATGTAAAAACATGAGTGTGCTGTTGAATTCAGCTTCCCAAACTTGGAAAAAGATTAATGGAAAGTGTGTACAGATGCATGTTTGCTGGAAGCATTGTTTTAAAAAGCTATTGAGGCTTGTACCCCAATTTGAGGCTTGCGCCTCAATTTGAGGCTATAGAGAAATGCTTTAATATTAAGCCTTGAGATAGCAGAATGAGGCTTACACCGTCACACTTAAGCATAAATTGTTTTCTTTATCGGTGAAGTTATGATTAGTTGTGATTTAACCAGTTTTCTTTTCTTCTAATTTATTTATTTAGTTTTATTAATGTATGCCTTTTGAATTATGAAAGGAAAAAGAGAAGCGTATTTCCAAGATATCTATATTTTGTTTCCCTATACCCTTCTCCTTCAAAACAGCCTCCAGCCATTTAGCTGGAAAAACTAATAATAATACGTGTTTCCTTAATCACAAATTCACAATAAGCTTAAACTTATTAAAAAGAATGTAGTATTATGTTGAAGTTCTTATAAAATAATAAACACACTTCAAGTTAAGAAAGGAAACCAATGTGATAAATTTTCTCCTCCCTCTAAAAATCTTCTATGGGATCATTTTTATAACAAAGTAGTAAATTCCATCTTTTGAATTCAGGATTTAGTGGCTATGTATGATGAATATGAGGATGATTTAGAGATTATGATTATCATCATGTGATTGTTTGTAATTTGTATGACTAATAATATTTATGATTCTAAACTGAGGCGTACGTCACTACACCTCGTCTCTTTAAAGTAAAATGCTTTACTGCCACTTTTAGTCTTCTAAAACATTGGCTGGAAGACCTATTGATTGGATTTAAATCTGTGGGTCGTAGATATTAACTAAGGATTTAAGTCCCAAAGCATCTTCCGCCGGTATTTCAATTTTATTGCAATGAATCCATATAACCTTTTTAACTGTCACATATATAGAGAGCTAATAATCTAATGTTTATGGGTAAAGATGCAAGTTGGCATCCTCACATACATACAAATAGACACACACTACCAATATATGATAAAACCCTTGTAGGCATTCATACCTCTAAAGATTTAATGCAAACCCCTTTCTTTTTTGTCATTTTGAATTGGACAGGTATTGTTGATTGATATTTCCTTTCTATCTTCTGCCCACTTTCAAGGATTGCCTGTCTTTTCTTTGTAATACTTCACTTTCACTATAATGTTGGTTAATGATTAACTTTTTATAAGGATTTCTTCTGTCTTATGTCCATTGTTGATGAGTGCAAATTGTTATTCGTGATGACTTAATCTGAGTTCATGATACATGACAACTGGCAGCTCTGATGATATTGGTTGTGAGTTGCACTAGCATCTTTTAATTTTCTTTATTCCTTCAGTACCATTTTACAAGTATATTACATTGTTTTCCATTGTATTATAGGATAACATTCCCTTTGAAGGCACAATTTAAGTTTGTAAGGATTGTGAAAAGTCGAAGTCTTACTGAACAAAGAAATAGTCGGTGAAGCTTTCTTTGAGCTATTACACTGGTAAACATGAAAGTTACAAGAACATGGGAAAAACAGTATCATGATTGGTCCATAAATTTGGTCAGTCGAATTTCTTGATTTGAATTACGGTTCAAACACACTAAAAGGACGGTTTTGATGATCTGTAACGCTCTGAGCATCCAGGCTTTACATAAATATTTATTTGGTCATGAGTAACCACCTGACAATTGATGAATATTAAACAATTCTGGTTTGCAGCATTTTGAGGACTTTGTTCTTGGGCATTTCTGCAAGCGAGCTCATGATATTCTGGTAGCGTGTAAAGCATACATGGATGGCGCTCAAGTGGGATGTCTAGTTCAAGGTGGGGTTCAAGACTTGGATGCAGGTGATAAGAGTTGCTCAAAGAAATTCAAGAATTCCTTGCCAGGTTACGTTGGGATGCTCGTCAAGGAGTTTACAAACATTGGAGCTAAGGAATGTGAGAAATTTCTGCCATCCACAGCAAATGGTAACAAGCAGGTTGGCAGCTTGCCCAATACTGTTGCATGACTGCTTTTGTTCTGAAAAGCTGATAGGAAGTCGACCGAAACACGTCTTTTTATGTCCAAGATAACTTGGATTTTTAATATAGGATGAGATTATAGAGCATCATCATGCGTTTATATCCTCAGGAATCAGGATGAGTAGATAGAATTTTGAACATTGTATATAGGGTGGGGGGTACAAATGGGTCATCACAACTAATTCTTTAACTGTTATGTAGCTTGGTACTTGAGAGGAGTACCAAAAATTTCCGCATGCTGGCCTATGCCTTCGAGCATGGATGAGTATATTGATGCTATTTCATTATATTAAATGCATTTTGTCTTTTTAACACTTCAATTCTTTGTAATGAAGCTCTCTTATTAGACCTTATATTGGGTATTAGTTGGTTTAGTATACAGGAATTTAAGCATGAACATAATTCATGATTGTAAGTTGTTAAGTACTCCCAGCATTGTCAAATTCTCTTACATTTTGATCTTAGGTTTATTTGTATGAGAAATAACGTTCTTAGGTTTATTTGTCAACCTAATCTTAAAAGAAGAGAAGTCCGCTAAATGTTTTAAAATAAAGGGTGTCCGTATCGTTCAAACTCTGTTTTAATGCCAAGTTTGTCTAGCAAGCAAGCTCCTTCTAAAGTTAAAATGGTTCCCCGGTGATATTTTCATTAGAAAGGTACTTTCTCTTAAACTTGAATCATTTTTATTTGCCAAACTTGAATCATTTTTATGCGGTTTTCTTGGAATTGCAAAGTTAGTTGTCGTTGTTGGCGTGCAACTTCTCGAACTTGCCCAGATCCTTATGGATCGCCTAATCAATTTTTGTAAATATTCTTGTAATTGATTTATCATGTTTGTTTGGAATAATTTTTGAATTAATATACAATCATAGGTTGCATGCAATCCTAATTTATAATTTTTAAGTTAATTGAATTGCAGTAGAAAATTGAAACAATAATAATTTATAATGTTATTGCAGTTCTATTGTCAAATAAAATTATTTTCATATCCTCGTATAAAATAAAGCAAATGTCACTTCTTTCTTTCATTATCTCGTTTATTAATTTAATCAAACTTAACTTTATTAAAGTTTAGTCTAACCTTATTATTTTATGTAACTGTTAATCAAATGTAATTAAAATTAGTATTGAAATTTCACGTTTAAGTATTTTTTTGCACGATATAAATGAAAAGAGTATTTAAGTAGATTCTTGCTATTTATAAAAAATTGACCAATACAAAAATAAAAATCTTAGATTGTCACTCATTATTTTATAGATTATCATACACGATCAAATATGATAATCATATTTTGTAAATAATTGAATTACGATGGTTATTTTAGATTGTGCAAATCAATCAGTCTTAATACTGAACTGGTTAGATAAGAAGTTGTATGAATAATAAACCTTTAGACAATCTTAGAAAATTATTGGACAATTATGATTCTTCAAGGTACGGCTTGACTAAAATCCATCGAAGGCATAAGATGTCACCGATGGAAAGACCCGTGCAGCCAAGGAGGAGTCGGGGAGAGATTAGAGAAGGAGATGGATTAGAAAGGGAAGGAGAGGGAGGAGGTGGCTAAAGAGAAAATAGAAAAGAGAGAAACTCTTTTTCTTTTTCATCAAGTTTATTTTGGTCTTATCATGAAAAACAAACTTTTTTTGAAACAGAGGATCATCGTCCGTGCATTTAAGCAATGATAGATGATAGGTTGGAAAAAATTATGTCTGGAGTTCTCATTTATCAGTTAAAACTTAAAGCAACAATTTTCCATGTAGTTTATTACCAAGTTTTCAATATATTATTTCTGCGCATCGGACAGCTGAGGTTGAGAAAATTTTCCAATACCTTCGAAGAGTTTTCAATACTCATTCTTATAATACATTGTTAGTTATGATTATCTGTTTCGAAGAAATTGAACAATTTTTTTTACTAGAATAACAGTCATGGAGTTTGTGGATTTCGAAACAGAAACTGTTAAACACATGTTTCTTACGTGTCGTTCGAGAAAATTTAAATAAAACGTTCAAACTTTTTTTTTTTTTTTGCAAATTTAAAAATATAGTCATTTATTAAGAATTGGAAGACAAAGAAAGGAAATTCTAGATTATGATAAAATGATGAATACATTATGAATTAATACATGCAAATATAAGATGACTAAAAAGAAACAGTATTAAAACCACCTTGTTAATGCTCCGCATCCCTTCTATGAACATTGACACCTTGAAATTGCCTCGGCACAAAGCAACGGCCGCCGAATCGCTGCTGAATGTATGTTATTCCGGCGGAGAGCAGACAGAGAGTGTAAATAGTAGCATTCCAGAATGTAGAGTATCTACTACACTCACCAGGTAATCCGTATCTATGACTGTGGTAGAACTGAAGGGCATGTTGAATCATATGCATACCAGTAATTCCGGCATAAAACGAAGGGATAATAGCCTTCTCCGTCGAATTCACGAAGAAATCGAGAAGTATCTGAGGGATTAGAAACCCGTTTACGATCAAGTCATTAT
This sequence comes from Datisca glomerata, assembly GCA_003255025.1. Classification (NCBI taxonomy): domain Eukaryota; kingdom Viridiplantae; phylum Streptophyta; class Magnoliopsida; order Cucurbitales; family Datiscaceae; genus Datisca; species Datisca glomerata. The sequence goes on from QANY01002202.1 coordinate 14,149, forward strand.
AAGATCTCCAGTCCAATGAACATGACTTCAAACTAATGATCCCACCAGTGCTTAAACACAAGAATGAATACACATACAAGCTTTTCTTCTCGGCATCGGAGATGAATTCCCGTGTTCGGTGTCGAAATCTAGCTCGCGCTCCTTGGAGTAGAAGATTTTGTGTTGAAATGAAAGCCAGCAGAGAAATTGATATCAGAGTGAATCCTCTTGCTTGATTAAGCCATCCAGTAATTTCATCTGCTAAAACCAAAGCCTTCATGCCTTGAACAAGAATCATAAATTGCCCCAACATAAGAACAATAAGCATCAGAAGAGACATGAATGGTAGAACATTTGTATTCTTCCGCACGTACGAGAGCTGTGATCTGATAAAAATCCATAGAAGAGTTGACGGATAAGGAAGTACGGAGATTCCAAACCGAGTTTTTCGCAGATTTTGAATTTTCTTGATGGGAAATGGATAGAAAGCACTTGAAGACAGATTCAAGGGTTTGAAGTAAAAAGGATCTGAACTTTTTCGTGTGCTTTTGAATGTTCCTTTTATCCGGCCCCCGTTTTCTGCTTCAAAGTGAGGGAAGTGAAGATCGATTAGAATGTCACATCCCGTACCATTGTTCTCTCTGCAGCAGATCATACAAAGCCTACCGGTTGCAGCATCATATATGCCTTCGGCTGCTATCTCAATTGGCATTCTAGGGCCTAAAAACAAACCACCGAGTTTGATATCAGGTTGCAGAAGAAGACTTATAGAGTAACCCACGTTTATCAAACTGTTTCCCCTGGAATTCTCTTGAGGCTTCAACACGGGATCGAGTGAACTCTCATTGTAAAGCTGTTCCCCGACTGAGAATAGAATCGAAGAACCCCGAGCAACTTGTCCTTCACGGTCATTTAACGAAAACTCAAACGACATGTCAGGGTATTTTCTGTCTTTGCTGCCTTTAACACTTTTCATCTCCATGCTGCACATGTTTTTCACCTGACGCGTCTCTGTATACTCGTACTTCAAACCGCGAAAGCCTGTCATTAAATTCTGTGATCCTTGCTGCAGTATGGTTAAGTGATGTAGATCAGAATCATTGCTGTTTATGTTACTCCAAATTCTCCACTCTACTTTGCTTCTACTTTTGACTGTCAATTTTGCTGCAAATCTGAAGCTAAACATGACCGAACAATCCCCGACAGAAGCATCCGCCAAAGGATCGCTTGGATTGCTTATGCGGCAAGCAACAGTGCAGAGCTGGTTATTTACTTCATCCCAAAATCCCTCAGCAGCTAATGTTGTGTGGTTGAAAAATCCGAAAAGCAGACGGATTTGATTTTTATCTGAGCAATGAATTCTAGTCAATGTTAAGTAAATAGGTCGATGCCGAACATATGCTGGAGATGTGTTCATTTTATACTTCAGTTGGATTGTATTTTGTGATCCAAAAAGTGCAGAACAAATGCTATGATCCGGATCCAAACTGAGCCATGAGTCCGTAAGCTCATTCAAAACACTTGAGCATCGAATTTCATTTTGGTTTGAAATTGAACTATGGTACTTCTGTTGAGAAAATGCTAGTATGGAAATCTTTTCAAAGTAATACCACTCATCATCAGAATCTAAGCTCTCCAAAGATCCCGTTACGAAGCTGGTGACGATGTCCGATGTGTTCGGGTAGTTAAGCTTCAAAACAGCATTCAGTTCAAGCATGTCACCTTCTTGGGAGTAAATGAAACTTGTTCCTAGCATGCAAAGCTTATTAGAGTATTCTGACCAGAATCCATGGAACTCGAAACTCACTCCAACTCCCCTGAGGGGAAACTCGTTCGAATGGTTTGCGCGGAAAGCTTGATCAGATGTTTTCTTTCTGAGAAAAAATATTTCCATGTCTATGTCCTTGAAGTGTAATGCTCCCTCAACCTCGAAGAGTCCTAAGTTTCGAGTTTTATACCCGTTCTCGATAAGGACAGATAGGGAATTGCGTATCCAAGATGAATCAATGGACTTTTGATCTAAACCTATATCTGCATAATCATAGTATGCATTATGCAAGGAAAGACTTTCAGATGAAGCATGCTCTTCACCTCTCACCGTCATCTCAGGGACAGCCAACTTGCAAAACTTGGCATAAGAAACTCGATTTAACAAACCCGAGATGGGTGTAAAGATGCAGAAGAGGATAAGCAAAAGAGGAATCCAAATCCAAGGCTTCCTTAGTAAATCATTCATTTTTGAAAATTTTCTCTGTTGCCAGTGTCGTCTTACGAGCAAAACGAGACATATGAGAATATAACTAAAACATGATTGCTAACTTGTTTTGTTTAATGTTTTAACAAGTTATATGTGATTTAGTTTATCTGAGTAATTAACTCAGTTATTACCTGCCTAGTTCTACTATGCCTTAGCATTAATATCGGAATATATTAGGGTGCCATTGACCCTTTTGATTTCTTTTATAGCAAATATTTATTCATTATCAGTACAATATATATTAGTAAATGAGTCCTCAGTTACTACCTGTCTGGCTACAAACATCTCTTCATGGACAAAATCTGATTATCTTAGGAGTGTGCATCAGTCAATTTCTTTTCTGTCTTTGGTATTAAAGAAAACCCAAGAAAGACAGAGAAAGAGAAATTAAGAATAAGAGAAAATGAAAGAAAAGACCAAAATCTTTGAGAAAAGTTTCATATTTACAGTTTATTCACAGTTGAAACTCAGGGATTCAAGACACAACCGCGACAAATCGGACAAGTCGAACTTTTCCTCAGCCAATGCCGAATACATTCTGAATGAAAAATGTGATTACACTGTGGGAATATTCTGCACAAGTCCTCGCTTTCAAATTCCTCCAAGCAAATTACACAGTCAATAGACTTTGATCTTATTCTGAAGCTTCCATAATTCACCAGGGGCGGGAGTTTCTCTAAGGCCCTCTCCGGTTGCCCCTGTCTTTCTTCCATAGCCTCCATTACTCTCTCTACTACATCCAGCAGCCACATCCCACTATCAACATCAGATTGATGAAATGGATGGCTGTGACTTGTTTGTCCAAGTTCAAGATCATGCTGATGCATCATCATATGAGAAGGCAAAACGATGTAAATATAATCACGGAGAAGGTAAATAAAGAAGACAATGGTGTATGAAATTATGACAGAGAAAGCTATTATGCAGAAGAAGATGAAGATTACAACAGTAAAAGCAGTGAGAAATGATGACAGAGAAGGAGAAGGCTGTGGTAAAACAAAAGCTTCAAAAACCATTTTCTTGTGTTTGGAATTAGTGAGTAAATAATTATTGGGTTAAGTGAGTGAACATTTAAAACCCCATTTGGGGGATTTTGTTTGAACAAACTTAACTATTGAGAAGGAATAAAGATAGAAGCTGTTGTGGTGTTTAAGGAACATGCTAAATGAAGACATTAATTGTCTGGTTTTGTTAAGACTGTTTTAAATAACAAACATATCAGCTTGATACTAAAACAAGGATTGAGATTCTTTTAGTTATACATTTGGGTTCAGATCTGTTTTTAATTTGTCTAAATAGGGAAATTTAGAAAAAAGAATCTAAAAAAATAGGGAAATGGCAATTTTGGTCTTATAAGTTATCAATTTTATCCATGTAGGTTTTTTTTCCTAAATCGAGTCTTTATGTAAATTAAAATGTTATAATACAGTCTTTTCACTAAGTATCGGACATTGAAATCGATTGTTTTGTTGATAACTAAACGTTTCGACAACATAAAATTATTAATTTGAGACTGACAATGACATTTGTTGGCCGCATTGTAACATAAAAATATTTTACATTATTAGTATAATCTTGGAGGATCAAAAATGTATTCTGTCATAGAAATTTTGTATCTGGGATCTGATTTAGTAAAATCCTGATGATACATTTTAAGGTTATATTTCGAGAGTGATTTTATTTAGAAACAATGGTATGCATACGAAAATCTTATTTTAGTTAATCAGTTTCCACAATATGTTTATTTTGCTTATTGGAGTCTTTAAATAAATTAAAACGTTATAATCAAGTGTTTATGTTAAATCTCAAGTCTGTTTACTTCATCCACAATATAAAAATACTTAAATTTAAGACTAATATAATGCTATCGTTACAAAATTTAAAATTATTCAAGAAGATGATAAAAAAAATAGATGGGATGGACAAAAATGAATTAAAATGATTCTCTCTCATCCTTGTCTCTTTCTTTATCACATGTCTTTGCTGGATGTGTAATTGTGCCACATTGTGTCGGTTGGGTTTTCAATTAAAGTAGACTCATACATTAATTATTTTAAAAAATTAGACACTTACATTAATTTTTACTTATCATGACCCTTGGCCCACATTCAATTCAAAATCAGCTTGTAAAGTTATCAAATAGTCTACTCACGAATTACAAACGGCGAGTTAAAAAAAAGGGATGATTACACGAAACCCCACCCCTTCGTGTACCTCACTTGCATTACCCTCAATTTCTCTCTCTCTCTCTCTCTCTCTCTCTCTCTCTCTCTCTCTCGAAGTCGCATCATCTCTCTCTCTCGAAGTCGCATCATCTCTCTCTCTCTCGAAGTCGCATCATCTCTCTCTCTCTCTCGAAGTCGCATCATCTCTCTCTCTCGAAGTCGCATCATCTCTCTCTCTCGAAGTCGCATCATCTCTCTCTCTCTCGAAGTCGCATCATCTCTCTCTCTCTCTCTCTCTCTCGAAGTCGCATCATCTCTCTCTCTCGAAGTCGCAACATCTCTCTCTCTCGAAGTCGCATCATCTCTCTCTCTGCAAATCCTTAAGTCTCCATCTCCCATAGCAACAAAAACAACAAGGTAAGTTTTCGGGTTCCTGAGTTTTTGTTCTGAATTCTGAGGTATTTTTTCTGTGTTTCTGAAGCGTTTTGCTAGGTTTCTGAGGGTTTTCTGGATTTCTACATTTCTACTTTTGTGGATGTCCGAATCACAAGAAGGTTATTTTTTGGGGTTTCTAATATTTTTTTTTGGGTTTCTGAGTGTTTTTTTCTCTTCAGTTTCTGAGTATTTTTTTTCTAGGTTTTTGAGATTCTGGTCTTAGTGGGTGTCTATTTTCTGGGTTACACGAGGGTCGTGTAAGTCTCATGTAGGCTACATGAGGACTACGCTAGGGTCGTGTAAGCCTTGTGTAGGCTACACGGGGACTGCACGAGGGTCGTGTAAGTCTTGTGTAGGCTACACGAGGACTACACGAGGGTCGTGTAAGCCTTGTGTAGGCTACACGAGGGTCATGTAAGTCTCATGTAGGCTACACGAGGAATACACGAGGGTCATGTACCCCTAGTGTAGCTACACGAGGGTCGTGTAAAGCTCGTGTAGTCTATACGAGGGCTACACAAGCATCGTGTACATTTTTGGATCTTATGCTTACCTTGAATATTCTATAGGTTATGGCTTCATCAAAGATGCAACTAAGATACGTCCATGGCGTTAACACAATTCCAAAAGCAAGGGTCAATGCAAAGTGCAATACTCAATGCATAGAGGTTAGACCAAGCTGACAGCTCCTCAACTCTCCCTATTTAGGGAGACATTCTTTGGTCATCTCTTTGATCTCTCAGCCTTGAAGTTTTCAACAACTGTCTGCCACCAGGTATTTACCAGAGAGGCCGAATATGTCAACGACACTCCATCTGAGGAGGAAATCTATTTTCCTGTCAATGAGGAACCATTGTGCTTCTCCAAGAAGGAGTTCTCGTTGATTACCAATCTAAATTTCAGGGAAGCCCGGGATGAGAAGAAGACCCGTGTCCCCAGACTATATGATCTGTACTTTCCCAAAGCCCAATCAATAACCATGGATGAGTTGGAGGAGAAGTTTAAAAACTCTGAATATAAGTCAGATTCTAATGGGGCCAAGATGGCTCTAATTTATTTGCTAGAGCATTTTCTGTTGGGTAAGGAGAACGGTACCCTAATTGGAAAGAGATGGTTGATTTTGGTTGATGACCTTGAAGCGTTCAACCAATATCTGTGAAGAGAGCTCTCGTTCTCTAAAACAATAAAATCATTATTAGCCGTGAAGAGTACAAAGGCTATTTTTGGTAATCTTAAAGATCAAGAAGAAACAAAAAAAACACAGAAATCCCCCGTTGATGTCCATGGGTATTCACTTAATGGATGTCCATTTTCCTTCCAGGTATAATTTATTTAATTCTATGTAGTGATGTATTGAATTATTTATGTGCTAAATACTAAATTGATCTCTTTTGTTTAAATAGACATGAGTATTTGAAACTATCCCCTTAGTGGGTAGTTTGTATGGTAACTAGGTTTCGACCAAGGTGCCAAGGATTCTCCAGTGGTGTCCAACCACGATAGTACCGGTTGAGAATCTTCAAAAAGAAATTTTTTTGAAGGAGAATGTATGTTGACAAGTTAATTTATTTTACTTTCACACATACTAATTTATATTTCTTGCGTTTTTAGTTGTCATTTCTTTCCTTGGTCCCTACTGAGGAGGAAGAATAAATTTTTTTTCTAGAGATCAGTAGTTGGAAAGAAATTATGTTCAAAATAATTTATTAGCCTTCTTCTTCTTGAACACTGACTTCGTATAGTCATCGTATAGACTACAAGATGGTTACACGGGCCTCGTTAGTCATCGTGTAGTATATGCAATGGTTACACTGATCTCATGTAACCATAGTATAGTCTACATGATGACTACACGAGGTCCGTGTAACTGATCTGTAGTTACATTTTTCTATTTTCTCTGCTTAGGATTACATGATTTTTTTAGTCGACGCCTTCTCCGTCACCCTTTCTAGTAGAAGATGAGATTAATGAGGAGGACAAGGCCAATGAAAAAGAAGAAGAGAAGAATAAGAGGAAGAGCTCTGAAGAGGCCATTGAAAAAACAGAGGAGAATAAGGTTGTGTCCAAGAAGTTTAGTGGACATGATGATTAGGTGAGAAAATATCTGATTGGAATAGACCAAAAAATCACTTCAATGGACAAGAAAATTATGTCCATGCAATCATACATGTCCTTTGTAGTTTTCTAAATTAATATTTTGATGGATCATCTGGTAACATCGAGGCCAGATGATTACTCATTTTATCCTCGATCTTCCATGATGATGGCTAGCGACGGGGAGGAGACAAAGATTAAGAAGGAAGTGAAAAAAAGAAGAAGGAGAGAATGATGAAAAAGAAGAAGATATGGTAGAGAAGGAAGAAGAATAGGAGATGGTAAAGAAAGAAGAAGAAGAAGAGAAGGAAGAAGAAGAAAAAGAAAATGAAGAAAATGAAGAAAAGAAGGTCGAAGTAAAGGAAGATAATAAGGAGGAGGAAGGTGAAAAGAAAGAAGATGAAGAAAAACATAAGGGAAAAAGAAATAGAAGAGAAATCAGAAAAAGAAGAAAAAAAACAGAAGAAGAAGAAGCAAAAGAAGAAGAAAAAAAGAAAAAGAAGAAGAAAAATAAATACACAAAGAAGAAGAAGCTGAAAATAAAGAAGGGAAGAAGGTGAAGAAAATAAGAATTAAAAGGAATAAAGAGGAAGAAAAAAAGAAATAAAAAAAGAAGAAAAAACTGTAAATAAAGTAGAAGAAGAAGAGCAAAAAAAGAAGAACAAAATGTTCTATCGATAATATCTGCATTGATGGATTCAGTTTGATCAACGAAACAATCAAATGATGGAGAAGAATAAGAGCTCGTCTGCCTTGGTGAACTAGGTAAGAGAAAGATTCTAGATACCATATTTTATTCGATCCAATACTTTAAATATACACACTTTGTTTATTGGTTTCTTTACTAATCTTAGACTATGTGTATGATTTTTTGAAAAAAATAAAATAAAGCTCAATGTCTAAAATAGATAAATAGACTACGGACTAAAAATATGAAAAATTTCAAAGGACTACAAATATAAAAAAAGAGCATAAAAATTAAATGAAAAAAAGTGAAACCCTAATTTTACCGATAAATAGGGAGAGGATTTTCACTTGAGAGGAGACTTTTGGGAGTGAGAAAAAGAAGAAGGGTTTTTAGAGAGAGAAATGGAGGTATTTTAAGTGAGAGAGTGTGTGTAAGAAATATGAGAGATTTTCTAAAAGAGAAAGAAATAGTTTTCATTTATATTTATATTCTATTATTCATATTTTCTCATTCTTTTTTTTAATGTAGCTTAAATTTTTTGCACCTCTAGTAAATAAGATATATTGTTTATTATTCTTCATCATTTATCCTTCATATCTATGTAGTTTATATGATTTGTTTCCTTTTCTATAAAATAATAGAAGTGTTTGTTCATTTTTCTTCATTTTTTTATTCTTAATATTGAGGTATGATTTTTCTTCAAACTTGATAATGAGATATCTTTGTCATCAACTCAATAAATGAGGATATGAATAAAATCTTTTAGGGGTGCAAATTAACTCAATATGAACCAATTTTTTAATGGGTTGAAAGTGTACATTTGTTGCAAAAATCTCTTATGATAATTTCTCATACATAAAAATATATAAAATAGAGAGTTAAACATCTATATGAAGATTATGTAAATATTTAAGCTTGAAATTTTTTTAATGTTTTCATAAGTCTTCTCTTTTTTAGATCTTGTTGCTATTTTAGTGACACTTGTTTGAACTAATTATTACTCATGATCATTCATTTGCTATTTGAGTAGCGAAGAAAAAAATAATGATAATTAGTGAACTAAGTAATCCAGAATAAAAAAATGGTGTATTAAAACCCAAATATATTTATAATTTGAAATTTCTAATATTAATTTATAATATTGTAGTTATATTATATTAAAAAATAAAAAATCATTTATAATTATATTATATAAAAAATGAGAAATTAAACAAAATAAATAAATAAAAGGCGGTTGATATCAGCCCGTGTTGCTGAAAACAGAGGGTGAGACCCTCTGTTAAGACAGAGGCTACAAAGCCGCGGCTTGTCCCCCTCCCCTTCATTTTTTGTTTTTTTTATATATTCATTTTATTATAATTTCCTCTCCTTTATTATTTTTGTATATTTATTTTAATATTCACTTCACTTTACATCTTTTACATTTCTCTTCTTTTACATATTTTTTATATTCATTTTCTACCTTACATTTTCTCCACTTTGTTATCATACATCTACATGCAATTCTGACTGTTTTTATCTGTTTATTTATATGACCATTTTTAGTTATTCATATAAATTTTTTTAGATTTTTATTTATGTAGCTCTCTTATATTATCATATTTGTGATTGATTACTCATTCACTTATGATTATATAGCATGTATATGTTCGGGTCACAAAATTACATGTAAATTGAAATTATATCATCTTCATCAATCTTTTTTAACTAAAAATTCTGATGACGGACTTTGAGATTTTTGGGATACCAAATTTCTCGAACTATTGAGGTAAGAAGTTATTTTTCGGGATACCGAGAAAACTGCAACAATGCTTTGAAAATTAAAAAACTAAAAAAAATTCTTTTCAATGGTCTTTGTACCACCTATTAAAGATAATTTATTTTATTCATTTTTATAATACAAAATGTACTAAATGGGACATTCAAAAATTAAATTCTTCAATCTTGTTTTTAAAATATAACTTGGATAGCATTTGATTGAATTTCGTAACTATTTTAACAATGAGTGTTGTGGGATGCTATACATTCCCCACACACAAATGACTCCCAAACCAACTTTGAGTTTTTGGAGATCAAAACTTTTGTTTTAAAATTGGATGACCAATCACACCCTAAAATGATTGTTGGCGACTCCAAATTTATTTTCTCCATAAATGATTTTTGAATCGCAGCTCTGTGCCATAGGCATGTTGCGACAGCTTGGCGACTCCACTAGGGAGGTAATCGGCCTAACCATGTTTAGATCGATAGAGAGTCAAGCCAAAATTGTATTGTATGTTATCCCTTGTGTGGTTATTAGTTTGTTTATTTGATTCTTTATTTTTCTTAGTCATGCTTACAGTTGTATATAATTTGCTATAATTATTTTTTACGATGTATATTTCTTTACATACTTTCTACTTTCACCCACATGCACTAGCCCTATACCTGGGGTTTTTCTTTAGGATTAGTGAGAATGAGAAGTGGAATGCCTTCGTGGAATTATGGTTCCCGTGTAGACTCATGAAAGTTCTCATTCAGGTCAACCATTTTGGGATACCGTTTGGGGGCTCCTGTTACTCTGTTTGGATAACAATGAGGACAACTTGGGAGCATCATAATAACTTTAGACCCTAACCACACTTATCTCCACAACTTTAAAGTCCACCCAATGGCTAAGTGAAAACAAATACTAGGATCGTCTGAGTGCTAGATATGACAGTTTGAATTATTGTGTGTTATCTTTTAATTGTCATACTTTTTATGAGTTATCATCATCATCATATCATCATCCTCCTCCTCATCATCATCGTCATAGATATATCATTTTCATTACGTCATGCAACATTTGTATTGTTAACATTTTAGCATACAAATTAATACATTTTTTTTACAAGATATTTTTCTCATCATATATTTTTCCTTTCATTGACATTAACATCATCCATTACATGGTTTAAATTTATGATTTTTCTCCATCACATTCATCATAAGTTCATTATTTCTTCATGCATTATAGGATTCATTCTTCATTTCATGCATTATTCGTCCATTCTTTCCTTCATGCATTGTAACTTCACTCATTCACGCATACATTAATCTAGATTGTTTCATCAATTGTTTTAAAAAAGAAAAAGAAAAAGAGAAAATGAGGATGGTGAGCAATAAAAACATGATCTCAAGCTAGAGTTATGGATGAGCAAGAAAAAGAGAAATCGCAAGAGAAAAGGAGGCAAGAAATCATAGAGCTGAAAGAGCAAATGGCTATAGTCCTGGAACTCCTTGCCACTAACAAAGGAAAAGCCTGTTTTGAGAGTTCGTAAGGGGCTCGATCGTCACAAGATAGACTTCTAAATGATACTTCACTTTACCTTCCTAGATTCTCTCAAACCTACTGACGTCATTGGGTAGACCAATTCCAGCATGCTCCGTCGATACTAGTAAATGTACAGCACTACCCACATCCATATCCCCAGGAATTGATACATTCAAGAAAAACTAGGCACAACACCTTAACACTGGCACCTAGATACAACCAAGTTTTCACCTCACAAGGAGAACATGATAATGAGCCAATCATCATACCTGCTCTTGATGACTAAAAAGCGCAGAGGCCCGTTGACGAGTGATAAGTTGGATTTTCTAGAAGAGAGGTCATGTGCTATAGAAGGAACAGATGCGTATAGAACCATTAATGTGACCCAATTGTGTCTAGTTCCAGATGTAACTATCCATCAAAAATTCAAACTACGTGAGTTTGAAAAATATGATAGCAGCAAATGCCCGAGAAGTCACCTTAACATGTATTGTAGAAAAATGGCTGCATACAAGCATAATGATAAGTTATTGATCCATTTTTTTCAAGACAGCCTTATGGGGGATGCAGCTCGCTGGTTCATCCAGTTAGATAGTCAACATATCCGAGGATAGAAAGACTTAGCTGACGCTTTTATGAGACAATAGCAGTACAATATGGATATGGCTCTTAACCGTTTTGATGGAATATACTCAAACATGGAGGAAATTAGCAGCTCGGGTGCAACCCGTCTTATCAAAAAAATAAATGACAACAATTTTCATCAATACCTTGAGGTCTCTATCCTATAATAGAATGATTGAGAATGATTCAAACAACTTTTTTAATATGATAGTGACCGGTGAAAGAACAGAATATGAGATAAAAATGGCAGAATTTTAGAAGTTGTGTCAGAAGCGTCCTCCGCAGAAAAAGAGTCATCGTCGAAGCAAAAAGAGATAGATGTACAAACAATCAATTTTGTGTATCCATCACAAGCTGTGAACCACGAGACAAGATTTCCAAAGTACAATGAATAATTGAAAATATGCGGCTTCATGTGTGGCCTCATAAGTGCCATACAATTATCACTCCCCTCAACCAACATTTCAAAACAACCCAAGATTAAGTGTGATACCACCAATTCACCAGCAAATATTGGTCAGGTTGATCAGCCTCAAAGGGAGAATAGGAATAACCAACAGTTTATCCAATATGACTCAATTCCAATATCCTATACATAATTATTATAACAATTAATACAAAATAACGAGTTGGTGCCGGTCTCTTACGAGCCTCTCCAGCAACCAAATCATAGGTGGTATGATCCAACTGCTCAATGTGTTTATCATGATGGGGTGATAGAACATTCAGATGAAAATTGTACAACGTTGAAAGCTAGAGTTAAAATGTTAATCAAAGTCGGTTGGCTAAACTTCCAGAAAGCTGACACCAACTCATAATTAGTTCTAACTCCCCACTAGTGCATGAGAATACCATGATAAATTCCGTGGGGCATCTCTCTTCATGTGATAATGGAACAATTTGATGTGGTGAATGTTTCGATGGTTGCAATGTATCGATGTGTTCATATATCATTGTTACCCTGACTATAAGTTCAATAATTGAGATGTCGCTGAGTTGTCAATGCTTCTTAGGAACTTTTGAGAGTGGCGAGCTAATGTCAATTTTCTAAAAGCTCCACAATGTCTGAAAAAACTTTTGCTATGCATTTTCTTATCGTGTTTTATTTATTTTTATTCGTTTCCTAGTTTCAAATCTAGTTTTGTTCTATTTGCGTTTCTGTTCATTTCAAAGTTAATAAATGCATTTCCAATTCTTCATTCATTGATGTCATACCCTTGCACCTCTCTCATTTCTTTCCTCTCACCTAGCAAACTGACTCAGATTAGGAATGATGATTTTGACAATAAAAGCATAAGCAATATCAAATATAGCTTTGACAATCTTATTTTTAGTGAAAAGATAAATGAAAGTGAAAATAATCTTTTGTCTGGTGAATAAAGACATTACGAAAATGTATTATTCTTATATGAGGTTATGTTCTTGTTAAATTTACTTTTGATTGGAAATGATGGAGATGCGTTCTTTCTTCAATCCCAAACATTGTTATCTATTGCAAGCCTAATTGAGCCTTAAAAAATCTTCATTTCATGACATTCAACCAATGATCATTCCCTACACTGGGGGAATTATTATTTTTTTCAAAATACATGTCTCAAAAGTTGAAAATTTTCTCAAACTAGGGCAAAAGAAAAAGACCAAGGCGAAAGAAAAAGATTGTAGAAAAAAAGTCAAAGCCAAGTGAGTCTTGTGATACTTTAAGAGTGTCCTCTTACATTAGGAGAAAATCAGTTCAACAAAATTTCTGAATGCATTTTTTTCAAACTGGGGGTAGTTGCAAAAAATTCGTATGCAAATTTTCAATTTTGATTTCTCAAGACAAAATGTCAGAGCCCACACTGGGGCTGTCTTTGTTCAGCAAAATCTTCAATGGTGATCATTGGTTTAGACATATCCTTTTCAGATGAGTTTTGAGCATTTGATATCCTTTCTTTTGGCAGCTATAAATCCTAGCCTATATTACAGTCCAAATTAAAGTCCTTTTCGGATAAAGAAGATTTATCTACGATAAGAGTATGACTTTAAATAAGTTAATATCTCAATATATATNATATATATATTTGTCATGAGTAGGACATCACCTTTAAAAAAAGAAAAGAGTACGAAAAAAGACAAAAATGATAGAAGAAGGAAAATAATGATTACTATGAATGTGGAAAGTGATATGAGATATGCTTTAGTTCTCAAAAAATCGTTCTAAAACTGAGAAAGATCTTATTCCATAATTTATTTTCTCATAACCTCTTCAAATCCTTATTTATCAGCATTTTTTGGTCAATAAGAAGCCTTTTAATCACAATATACATTCAATCATTCTTACTTTCTCCATTTCTTTCCTCCAACAATCAGAGCATGTAGATGACATTGTAAATTACTCTTGAAATTACTTAGAAGTATGACTTTTGAAAAAAAATGAGAGAAAATTAATAGTTTGAGGTCATGGTGAAAACTTGAAAGGGTACCATGAGAAAAAAAAGAGTTTGAGGTAATGGTAAAAAACCTGAAAGGGCACCATTGACGAAAAAAAGAGGGATAAATATCACCATGTGTATATATAAGAGGGTTTGAAGATATATGAAAGGACCCCATAAGGAAGAGAGTAGCATTGAAGATTACAAAGCAGTATATTCATAGCGAAAGCTCAGTAGAACACTATTGGATGTTTTACAAAATTGGGAATGAAGAGAAGAAGCAAAATACGAAAAATCATTTGTTTGTCTCCACCATCAAAAGAAGCTAAATACTGGGGCATGATGCAGTATAAAGGAGCACACTATTTTCTCTATCATATGCTTGATATCTCGTTGTCTATGATCCTAGTCTAAGTGACTGTTTTGAAGGATGATGGAGATGACAACAAAGACCCATTTTCCAAAAATAAAAAATAAAAAAAATCATCATAAGATTTTCTTAAAATGTTCGCAACATGCATGGTGTTCACGCTGTCATGATCATCTCTCTTGCATTATAATTCAAGATTTCATTGCATAAACATGTATCATACTAGTTGTTTTATTTATATCAAATCATCAAGAATATCCATGTAAAATCTGACCACATTAGTCAACTTTCAAAAAATCATCACATAATCTTTTTGAAAATATTCACAATCATGCATAGCATGCATTTAAAATCACTACTTTGCATTATATTTGAGAATTACAATGCATAGACATGTATCACATTACTTTATTTTGATACAATTCAAGTGCATGAATCATCTCAGGATATCCTTTTCAAATCTACATATGATTTTCCAACATTTAGAATCAGCATTAGTCCAGCTCTAGCTACCATATGAAGCTTGTATAAATCAGGTTAATGTCACTTCATTTTCTTCGGTTAAATCAAACTCGACTTTGTCGCGGTCGAAGGTCGGTCTCTGTGCCTGATCAGTTTTAATTAATATCGTTAAATCGAACTCGAATTGAGTCGATGTCGAATCTTGTATCTATCTAGGTCTGTTTCCCTCTTAAATATCTTCGATTAAATAGAACCTGACTTTGTCGCGGTCGAAACTTAGTGTCATCGCCTGGTCACTTTCAATTAATATGGTTAAATCGAACATGAATTGAGTCGAGGTCAAAGCCTTCGTCTATCCAGGTCCACTTCTTTTCAACTATCTCTGGTTAAATCAAATCTGAATTGAGTCAAGGTCAAAACCTGTGTCTCTCCAGGTCCGTTTCTTTTCAAATATCTCTGGTTAAATTGAACCTCATTTGAGTCAAGGTCGAAGTCTGTGTCTATCCAGATCCATTTTCTTTTCAAATATCTTAGTTAAATCGAACCAGAATTGAGAGGTCGAAGCTAGTGCCTCTTCAGGTCCGTTTCTTTTCAAATATTTTCAGTTAAATCGAACCCGAATTGAGTCGAGGTCGAAGCTTGTGTCTTTCCAGGTCCACTTCTTTTAAACTATCTCTAGTTAAATCGAACCCGAATTGAGTTGAGGTCGAAGCTTGTGTCTCTCCAGGTTCGTTTCTTTTCAAATATCTTTGCTTAAATCGAACTCCAATTCAGTAGAGGTCGAAACCTGTGTCTATTCAAGTTTGTTTTATATATATCGATTAAATCAAATTCGAATTGCGTCAAGATCAAAGCCTGTGTCTATTCCAGGTCCATTTCACATTTCTTCCATTTCATAGAGCCCGGACCAGTCGAGGTTTCTATTCCCCTTATCGATATAGTATTTTCTCACGCCGATCAAAATATGTATCTAACCTTTGTACACCTTCTAAGTTTAGAAGCGTGAACTAGGGGTGTTCAAATCCGAACCGAACCGAAAATGGCTGGCCGGTTGGTTCTTTATGTATGTTCGATTCGGGAAAATCACCGAACTGAAGTTTTGGTTCGGTTGTTGGTGGTTTTTCGAAACTTTAAATTTATATGATTTTTTTTATTTTTATATATAATTTCTTATAAAACCGAACTGAACCGAAGCAAAATTTTAATTTTATATTTGTTTTCAATATTATCATTAAAAAATTATTTTTAATTAATATTATCAAACCAAACCGAACCAAACCAAAACTCACAGTTCGGTTCTTTTAGTAATCACGGCTTGGTTCGGTTCAGTTTTTTGTCAAAAAGCCGACCGAACTGAACTGTGAACACCACTAGCGTGAACAAAGGGGGCTATAGATACCGTATATTGTGTTGTCCAATACTTTAAATATACACACTTTGTTTATTGGCTTATTTACTAGTCTTAGACTATGTGTATGATTTTTTGAAAAAATATAAAAAAGCCCAATGTCTAAAATAGATTAATAGACTTGGGACTAAAAATATAAGGAAAAACGTCAAGGACTAAAAAAATAAAAAAGAGAGCATGATGATCAAAAGAAAAACAGTGAAACCTTAATTTTGCCTATAAATAGGGAGAGAGTTTTCACTTGAAAGGAGGCTTTTGGGAGTGAGAAAAAGAAGAAGGGTTTTTAGAGAGAGAAAGGTAGGTATTTTAAGAGAGAGAGTGTGTAAGAAATATGAGAGATTTTCTAAGAGGGAAATAAATAGAGTTTTCATTTATATTCATATTCTATTATTCATATTCTCTCATTCTTTTTTAATGTAGTTTAAATTTCTTTCACCTCTAGTAATAAGATATATTGTTCATTATTCTTTATCATTTCTCTTTCATACCTATGTAGGTTGTATGCTTTGTTTCCTTTTCCATAAACAAAAAATATAATTGTTTGTTCATTTTTCTTCATTTTTTTGCTCTTAATCTTGAATTATGATTTTTCTTTAAACTTGATAATGAGATATCTTTGTCATCAATTCAATAAATGAGGATGAGAATAAAGCCTTTGAGAGGTGTAAATTAACTCAATGTGAATCAACTCTTTAATGGGTTGACAGTGAACATTTGTTGCAAAAATCTTCTATGATAATTTCTCATCCATAAAAATGCATAAAATAGAGAGTTAAACATATATATGAAGATTATGCAAATATTTAAGTTTTGAAACTTTTTTAATGTTCTCATAAGTCTTTTCTTTCTTAGATCTTGTTGCTATTTTAGTGACATTTGTTTGAACTAATTACCACTTATGATCATTTCTTTACTATTTGATTAGCAATGAATGATGAAAGGAAATAATGATAATTAGTAAACTAAGTAGTTTAAAATAAAAAAAATGGTATATTAAACCCAAAAATATTTATACTTTGAGATTTCTAATAATAATTAATTTATAATATTGTAGTTATATTATATTAAAAATAAAAAATTATTTATAGTTATATTATATAAAAAATGAAATTAAGCTAAAAACTAAAAAAAGAGAGTAAAATGAGGGTGATATCACACTCTGTTGAACAGAGGGTGATATTAGCCTTTGTAGTCGAAAATAGAGGATGACACTCTCTGTTAAGACAGAGGGTGATGCACCTTCTGTCACAAGCCACGGTTTGTCCCCCTCCCCTTCATTTTTGTTTTTTATACATTCATTTTATTCTAATTTCCTCTCCTTTATTGTTCTTGTATATTTATTTTAACATTCACTTCAGTTTACATCTTTACAGCTTTCTTCTTTTACATGTTTTGCATATTCATCTTCTACCTTACATTTTCTCCACTTTGTCATCATACAACTACATGCGATTCTGACTGTTTTTATCTGTTTATTTCTTTTACCATTTTTAGTTATTAATATAACTTTTGTTTAGATCTTTATTTATGTAGCTATCTTATATTATCATATTTGTGATTGATTACTCTTTCACTTAAGATTATATAACATGTGTATGTTCGGGTCACAAAACTACATGTAAATTGAAATTATATGATCTTTATCAATCTTTTTAACTAAAAATTCTAATGACGGACTTTGAGATTTTTGGGATACCAAATTTCTCGAATTACTGCGATGGGGAGTTATTTTTCGGGATACCGAAAAAACTCCAACAATGCTTTGAAAATTAAAAAACTATAAAATTTCTTTTCAATGGTCTTTGTACCATCCATTAAAGATAATTCATTTAATTCATTTTTATGATACAAAATGTACTAAATGGGACATTCAAAAATGAAAATTTTCAACCTTGTTTTTAAAATATAACTTGGGTAGCATTTGATTGAATTTGGTAATCATTTTAACAATGGGTGTTGTGGGGTGCTAATGCATTCCCACACAAATGACTCATGAACCAACTTTGAGTTTTCATAGACCAAAATGTTTGTTTTAAAATTGAGTGACCAATCACACCTTAAAATGATTGGTGGCGACTCTATATTTCTTTTTTCCACATATGATTTTTCAATCGCCGTTTCGTGTCACAGGCACGGTGTGACAAAGATAAAAAGATATTGGGTCATAGAGTCACCTAATTGGGAAACCGATAAGGTTGAAAAGAAGAAGCAACGAAGGAAAAAAGCTGATGAGAATATCGTTGCCAAAACGGACTTCAAACATTTTCAAGCATATGGTGATGTATCTTTTGAGGATGAAACCCGTTTTAAAGCTTGGTTTACCTCCCCAAGGGCAAATTATGTTCTGTAATTTTCTTGTACACTTCTTCTTCTCACGATGGCTATACTGACCTCATGTAGTATACATTATGGTTACACTAACATCGTGTATACTACACGATGGTTACACTGACTTTGTGTAGTCATCGTGTAGGCTACACAATGACTACACCGACCTCGTGTAGCCAATGTTTAGTATATACGATGGCTACATTGACCTCATGTAATCTTCGTATAGTATTCATGATGGTTACACTGACATCATGTAGCCATCGTGTATATTACACGATGGTTACACTGACCTCGTGCAGCCATTATATAATATACACGATGGTTACACTGACATTGTGTAATCACCCTGTATTAAACCAATCATGTACCTAATCTTGATCTATAATTACATTGTACATGAATAAGAAGTAGTAAACGTTGGATTTTGCACCGTTGACCTTACCTAGTTAAAAAACTAGTATTTTCACCTTATTAATGGCTTGAGTCAGATGTAAGAAGTTATTTATAATGTTTATTAATGTGGTATTTAAAATAATTGTAAATATCTTAACTAATCTTTATTACATCGTAGCGTATCGATGCATACCTCGAGCTCATGATGAGGGATTTGCAAGAATACAACCCTCATATCAGAATCAGTGTTGGTGATTTGATTTTGTAAGTAAGATTTGTTTTCTAATTTCATGAACTGCACACCGTAGTCTACACGAGTCCTTCACGGGCCTCGTGTAGACTTTGGGTTGTCTACATGAGGCCTTCACGGGCCTCGTGTAGACTTCATGTATTCTACACGAGGCCTTCACATGCCTCCTGTAGACTTCATGTATTCTATAGGAGGCCTTTACGGGCCTCGTGTAGACTTTGTATAGACTACATGATGCCTTCATGGGCCTCGTGTAGACTTTGTGTAGTCTTCATGACATTTTATATTGATGTTGAGGATTTAAATTTTTTTCCGTGACATTACGGGGGAACTTGTCTGGCTGAAGAGCAAAGTTTGAGCAAGATCCTGTGGGCTAGGATATTGACGTTGATGATCAGCTCTGGTATCTGGTCCTCGGCTTGCAGATAAATTTTGGAAGGAGTTGGGAGCAATCGGATAAGGTTATCTTTCCAATGAATGTGAACCACAGTCATTGGATTGCGGTTGAGCTTGATTTGATTGGTCAGTGTATTCGTATTTATAACTCCATGAATACGCCATATCAATGCTCCTTGCACATTGAAATAATGAAACATTTCATGAAGATTGTCCATCGGCTAGCTTAAATGATGAATATTTATGAGAGAAGACATGAGGTTAAACCTAAAGATGAGTGAAAATATGAGATCATGAAGTGTCCATAACAAGAGAATGAGTAAAGTGAAATATAAATTTTTTTGAAAGTCCACTTAAAATTTCATACATATTATTTAATTATGTTTTTGCATTTCATATGTTTTGTAGGTTCGATTGTGGGGTATTTACCCTTAAGTTTGTCAAAGCCCTTGCATATAGGAAGAACCTCCAAAAAATACAACAACAAATGTCAGAATATCAAAGACGAATTGCAATTGAATTATTTGCACTTGGCAATGTTGTACCAAAATAATATGGATATATTTTATGGATTTTTATTTTATTAAATTGTGAAATATGGATTATGAGTTTTTTTTGTTATTATATGTTTAGTGTAGGCCTCATGTAGCTTACACGATGACTTCACGAGCATAGTGTAGTCATTGTGTAGACTACCCGATGACTTCACGGGCATTGTGTAGTCTTTATTTAGCCTACCCGATGACTTCATGAGCATCGTATAGACTACACGATGACTTCACGGGAATCGTTTAGGATTCATGTCGGCTAATTAAACTTTATGACAATATTAAATAAAAAAACACAAGTATATTTCTATATTAATATTTAGTTTAAGTCTACACAGTTCATTATTTATATTTAAGTGGCTTGGTCATACTATTGAGATAGAATAATTGGATTTCTACACGTTTGTCGATTGTGGCCATTTAGCCCATAGCGTTTTCATTTCCTCCTCACTACTTCCTCACTTCTAGATGGAATTCTCTCTATCCTAGATCTGCCACTTTGCCGCCTCGTTATAGGTGGCAATACCACTTTTTCATGAACCTCCTGGATGATGACTCAATCTGCTTAATCTCCGAGAAGATGTATTGTTTTCGCATATGAATCAATTAGAGCCTCATTTTATAGAATCTCGAATACATACTGGTATGCAGAAATATTGCGCTGTCAACATGCAGCCAACGAATGCATGCATGGAATTTGATCAATATCAAATTCTCTGCACGTATAAGTCTTAAGATGTAAGTTTACCACTACTTCCCTACCACCACCCGCAACACGAAACTCGTGGATGTCGGAAGGAAATAATGATGGTATACATGATGCAAGATGCTTCTTATTAAGCTTAGTCTTAACCCAATCTATCATCTGCGAGGTGATTTGAAAGGCAGTCGTTCGTCGTTCACAGAACCACCGTTGTAACACTTCACGAATGTGTTCTATAAGGCATGTAATGGGAAGCTTTCTAGCATCCTTCAAAATCTCATTCAAACATTCCGCTATGTTTGTAGTCATTATATTATATCGCCTTCCATCAAAATGAAAACGTGCCCTCCTCTCAACTCCCCCCACCGAACGTATTGTGAGATATCTAAAACTACATCTACAAAATGACGGTATACCTTTGTAGCTTTCAAAAACAATGTGACCACATCTTACTTTTTATAAATTGGTTTGATATTTTGGCCAATATGGAAGATGCAAGCTCTATAAAGCGCATTGGGAAAGACTACATGTACAATATTTAGTATACTTGTTTGCCTGTTGGATATAAACATCAGGTCTTCCGGATCTTCATTACATCGTGAAGTTAATGGAAGAACCATTCTCATGAATCATTATTTTCTGAGTCTTTAATTATAAATGCAATGAGATACACTTTCTTGTTCCCATCCTTTGCTGTTGTAACAAATAATACCCATTTGTATTTAGCTTTTAAGGTGGTTGCGTCAACAACAATGACAGGCCGTATAAAGCTAAAAAACCACAAACAGAGGGTCCAAGAACCATGAAAAATTATTTAAAATGATCCTGCTCATCCGTCTCTATATGTGTTATTGTCCCTGAAAAATATTTAATATTGCTGTATTAAAATCAGCAGAGTACATAATGTACAGGATGCATACACAAGATCCGTGTAACCATGGTATAGATTACACGATGACTACATAAGGTCAGTGTAAGCATCATGTAGACTACACGATGACTACACGAGGTCTGTGTAACCATCGTGCAGACTAAATGATGACTATGCGAGGTCAGTGTAACCATTGTGTAGACTACACGTGGTCAGTGTAGTACTCATGTAGACATTATGACGGCAAAATAAAAAATAAGTACCTAAATGTTTTATTCTAACATGTGATAATATGCTGGAAGCATCCTACAGTTGTCTTTAGCATACTCTCGAACTAATTCCAATGCATATTCCCTATCCCTCCATGCTTTATGGTAACTTATGTTGACACCGAAATCAAGCTGAACATATTCAATTATGTCTTTTGGCCTATATATACATCTAAAACCTGTGTATTTGGATCGTATAGAATGATCAATCAATGAATATATAGCCTGATGGTGTTCATGTCTCAATACTTAAAATGTGCATGTATGTGTATTGATGAACTTTATAACTTTGAAGTATGGATAATTTTTCAATTTCATGACCCGTAACCTCCATTGACATGTTTTCTCAACACATACAAGTATCAATATTGACTGTTTTGTCTTGAAGATCCGAAACTCAAAATTTCTCTGAATGGCCATCATACGAGCAACCTTAAGCAGCTCAGCTTTATCACTGTACAAATCATCTATATTTATTGTGTCTAATACAAGCTGATTCAAATCAACTCATTGCTCACTAGACCCAGGACGTTGTTCATTCAAATCTGGTGGTGATGGCACTGGACAAGTGGTCTCGGGTTCATGACCAGTATTCAAGTTGGAATTATTGTATGGCCGTCTCCATTGATGGTTTCATCATGGTCATCTCTATAGATTGCATCATCATACCCCCTGATCAAAATCATCATCATCATTTCCATCAATATCAACATTCTTATCCTCGAAAACATTATAATCATCATGACCAAAAACATCATCATCATGGTAGTTCATTTCAAAATGATCAACACTCTCAAAGCAAGGAATGCTTTCATGTAGAGGTCGTCGTGACATTTGTGTTTCAGGAACCCAACTTTGATAAAACCTTGTAGTTTCAGGAACCCAATGTTATTGTGATATTGTGGTTTGAGGAACTGAGCTTCGAGATGGAAAAGTTTTTGGCTTGGTACTTACAAATAGTGAGCTTATAAATGATTCTGATCCATTCTCCTTAACAAAAAGCTGTAAATCTCTATCTTTTAAAATTTTAGCACGAGGGCAGGGGACATGGCTTCTATAAGAAAATTTGATGGACTTACCATACGTCGAGGGGTCTATTTGGAGTACTTCATGCAATATACCCAATAGCTCGTGGTAAGTGCAATTAGTAGATATCTCTTATAATTTAGTTTTCTCTCCACTAAAAGACCATGTCGTATCATTTTTCACCCAATCTTCATCATGAATTACAAAGATTCAAACTTCGGATATATCTCTATATACATCAATGAAGGAAGTCAGTACAAGAAAAATACGTAATGAAATGGAATATTACACGATAATCGTGTAGCGTACACAACGCTTTCACGGGCATCGTGCAGCCATTGTGTAGTGTACATGAGACCTTCACAAGCATCGTGTAATGTAATAGATGTTACACGATGCTTGTGAACTACTGAAGAAGTTCATGATGGACTACACGATGATCGTGTAGTGTACACGAGATCTACAAATGGCTCATGTACTCTGCGTGTAGTCTCTCGATGACTACACGAGACTCGTGTAGACCTCGTTTAACATTACACCATCATATTGTAGTGATCATGTAGAATAAATGAATTTTAAATAACATTCTAAAAAGAAGAAAACAAATAAATATTCTCAGAAAACTCATGAAAATGAAAAACCCATGAAATAAGAAAGAAAATAAATATTTTCAGAAAGAAGAAAACAAAACTTATACCTGTTTCAAAAAGAAGAACTAACAATCTTTTGCTGTTGCAGGAAGAAGGAAGAAGACGAAGAGCAAGATGAAGAAGGAAGATGACGAAGGGCAAGATGAAGAAGGAAGATGACGAAGGGCAAGATGAAGAAGAAAACGAAGAAGTAGAAAAAATGAAAAATGAAGAAGGATAAATGGAGTAGGTAGAGAGGTTTTGAGTGTTAGGTAAGTAGACTATGACATTTGATTGGACAGCTTGTAAGAAAGACAAGGAGAAAAAAGTGAAAAATTGAGGAAAAACTGAATAAAGGTTAATGTAAGTGAAAATTAGTGTAACAGTCGACAAAATGGTTACTGTTGGATTTACTTTAGCAAAAAAAACTCGGTTTGTATTGGAAAAAAATTCCAACCACCTTATGAACGGAGAACGTTATTCTTTGCTTATTCTTCAGTGTCAGATCCCAAATTACTGTATTTGAATCTCTTTTTACTCACTCACCCCTTCTTCCAAATTCTGGCTCCGAAAAGAGTTGCGATAGTGTTCGTTTGTTCATCATGAACCCCATGTCAATCTGCTCATCTTCTTCCTCTTCATCAGAGTCTTCATCATCAGGGTCTCTGAGCAGCACCAAGGCCTGGATTGTGCATGGCGTCGTTGCCGGAGTCGCAATTGCCGCGGCCTTCGGAGCCCGAGCCTATCTGGGTCGATATAAGAGATTCCGGAGCCGGGTTGTCGGTATAATTCCCGCTCGTTTCGCCTCCTCGCGTTTCCATGGGAAGCCTCTGGTTCACATCCTCGGAAAGCCCATGATCCAGGTATTTGTTCATTTTGATTATAATTGTTCTGCGTTGGAGAAATTTTAGCGGATCAGAGTTTTTCGAGGTTTGTTTCTTTTGCGAGATTCACTCGGTAGAGACAAATTTTGTATCTTCTTAGGATCTGGGTTCTGTTTTGTTTGAACTGTGAGAAGTGCTTGAAATGCTTGGAAACAGCATTTTGCTGCCGAAAATGAAATTAATTTGAAGATTGGAAACCTAATTTGATATGCTAAATCGGTTAATATCTCTGCAAGTTCATAAGTGATTTGAATAGGATTCTGAAGTCTACACTGGAACAAAAATCATTCGCAGATTTATTAAGGAGTTTCGTTTAGGAACTGGATTGGATTAAGTTTTCAGGGTAAATTCTCTATTTAAACTCATGGTCATAACAGCATTCAATCTGAAAATTTACTACTTGGAAGTTGAAAGTAATATGGTTAAGAATAAGATACGCTACTGTCAGAGGCTATTGACAAAAAGTAGATTACCTTTGTAGTGGGAGAAAAACCTGTGATTGCTATCAATATTATCGAGATAAATTCTGGTACTCCCGAAGTTCTATATTCAGTTCTCCAGTCTCCTTCATATAATTTGATGTCACGTTTGCATCTTTTTCAAATTCAAGAGCACACTCACCATCTCTCCTGAAATTATAAATTAAGTATTATATTTTAATACATGTGTCAACCAATGAATGGGAGGAGTATTGAGTTTTTAGGACTCCAAGTGTACTGAAAATTTTCCTCCAATAGTATCTGTCTATGTTGGAGATGAACTACATAGTCTACATTCATGAGGTATTTGGCAAACTACAAGATGAGTCTGTATAACAGGGACCGAACTATAAAAAATACACAATACCACTAAAACCAGATATCATTGAAACAGACAGCAATAATAGAATCTCGCATACAAAACGTAATCCACCAATGTATCATTAACACTCATCAAAGTTTAAATTTAATCTACAAACTATAAGAGTGAAAAAAAAGGAACCAAGCTGACCAAAAAAAGAAAAAAAGGAACCAAAATTTATAGGTCAAGAAAGAGAGGTACCTGGAAAAGACAGGCAAAATAAAATAGGAAAGCAAACAAAATGAAGCAGCAATGCAAATACCCTCTGCAGCAAAAAAGTGAGGTCAATGAACACTCGGCATATGTTAAAAAACGATAAAATCATGTTTAAAATACAGTAACCTCAAGGAAATCAGAACAAACCTTTGATTCTTCCCAAAAATTTATACTCATAAGCACCATATCAGACTTCACGTCTTGCATCCCAAAAGAACAAATATGGACAATGTGAGTGAGCAAACGCATCGACATTGGAATTAGTAAGAACTTAATTAATTTGTAAAATTTCCAACTAATAGCACAAACTTTAACTTTTAGATCCAAAAGATACAAGAAAAGTTTAGAAAGCCTTCCATTGAGCTAAGTTTACTGCGCCACAAAGATTTATAAAAAAATAAAAAAGAAACAGTGACACGTCATATTACAGATTATCGTCATTTGAATTTCACTGAAGACAAGCAAGGCTAGCAAATTGTTACGATTTTGATATGTCATGATAGGTCGCAGCTAACATCGATGAAGTGCTTATTATTTCCACCAAACCAAACCAAATAAGCATCGATAATAACTTAAGATTAATTACTTAATTTCTTCAGTTATAGAAGTTAATGAGCTAATAGAGTAATAGATTTATAATTTAAATGATGGGTGAGCACGAATAAACACACAAATTAGAAGTGAATAAACCAACCAATAACAAGCATTAGCCAAAATATCATTGAATTACAGTGTGTATCTGACTAACTATGCACACACGGATACAAATTTAGTTTATTGAACATCCAGTGTGTATGTGCACAGACCAGCTTTCCACCCACATGCACACACAGATACAAATCTCAAGCTAGACTAAGCTTCTTACGTTCTGGGGATCATTCATAAGGGACAAGGACAAAGGGTACTTCTATCTAGAAAATGTAGAAACATGTTGACTGTCAAGGATTCTTCTCCTTTGTTTATTACCGATAAAAAAATTCCTTTGTTTGTAGTTTTTAAGCACATTTTTCCCGGTCACAAACAGTGAATCAGTGATTAGTATACACTCTTTAGTCTATAGCATATCATGCAGTAAATATTCTTTTACATCTTTGGTCCATCTTCTACAGAGAACATGGGAAAGGGCAAAACTGGCAAGTACATTGGACCACGTTGGTATGTCCCGTCACTTAGGCTTCAATCTTTATGACGATGCTGCTGAGAATTATCATATTTGTTTACCATTCGTGGTTTACTCAAAGAACAACGCCCCCCCTACATATCACCTGTTCCTAAATGAATTTCTACTTTTTATTGGTGAAGTGGTTATATTCTCTCCCGTATGCCAGTTGTGCATATAATGAAGTCGGAGATTGTAAATTTAGTGCTTTTCTGGCTCATAATTTACTCTTTCTTTGAACTAAATACCAAAAAATCATGTCATAGTTAGTAGGTGGCATCATTTTCAGTGAGTGAACAAAACTTCAGCTCAATTTTACTATAGCAGTGAAAGTTCTAAGCAATATATAGTGACTTCTTACTATTTGTGATGTGAACTGTATCAGCAAGAGTTTCTCATTTCAACTTGTTTCAGATTTTTGTTTTCTGATGCGATCCATTCAGCTCAATTGTATATCTAAGGTGTTAAACTGGTTCGGCTCTTTTGACATTGATCCATTGGCCATATCATTTGATGCCACATGTGCATTTTTCTGAATTTCGAGTCCACTCAGTCGACCTCCTCAAAATATGAATAAAATATGGTGTCCTCATACATATGACAGCAGATTAATAGGATGATACTGGAAATTTTTCCGTACACTAGAATGCTGATGTCATTTCATGTGAATTGCTTTAGGCTATATTTGGATCATGAGAAATAGAGGGGAAAGAAAAATGGAAGGAAAAGTAAGTAGAATGAGATGGAAATCACAAAATCCATTCATATCACTATTTTTATCTATATATTCTAAATACTCAAAACAATGGAATGCAATCCCTTCATGTTTTCCTTTCCTTGCCGTACTAATTTCCAAGACCCGAACATAGGCTTAATGAAGCTACCTTCAAGAGATACTGGTGTCGTTTCCGTAGAAATTGTACTTTAATGTCTCATAATTCATAGCTTATTCATTGTGCAGTTGTTGCAACCGATGATGAAAAGATTGCAGAATGTTGTCAAGGGTTCGGTGCTGATGTCATAATGACATCAGAATCTTGCAGAAATGGTAGTGACCTAGTTTCTGAACTTTTTCAAAATGTTATCACCAGAGGACTTTTTTTAAAGTTACATTAAATCAAATGGCCATGTAGGTACCGAGCGTTGCAATGAGGCACTTCAGAAGCTAAATGCGAAGTACGATATTGTTGTCAATATTCAGGGGGATGAACCTCTTATCGAACCTGAAATAATAGACGGGATTGTTAAAGCCCTGCAGGTTCCACCTCTTATTCATTCTGATATATACCGTCTTTTCAATATACTGCGATATATAATTTCTTTTTCCTTGAGCTAATATTGGAATCTCATGTTTTCTTTTGCAGGCAACCCCGGACGCTGTGTTTAGTACTGCAGTAACCTCTTTAAAACCTGAAGATGCATTCGATCCAAATCGGGTTAAATGTGTCGTGGATAATCGTGGATATGCTATCTATTTCTCGAGGGGATTAATTCCTTATAACAAGTTAGTCCTTCATTGTTTATCTAATCTTTTAATTTTAAATTTTTTTTAGACATTCTGCATTCATGTGTGGACCGCGGACTCCATGCCGTCTACTCCTTGTTTCTTTGAAAAACAGTAGACGAATTTCGTGTTTTGTTAATACAGGGAAGGAAATGTCAATCCCCAATTTCCGTATTTGCTTCATCTTGGAATCCAGGTAGGGAACCGGCTGGTTTATTTAAAACTTCAATTGTGAATAATATGTAATAAGTTGATTTTGCCCTTGACTTAATAGTTTTTGTTATCTGTCTGTCAGAGCTATGATACCAAATTTTTAAGGATATATCCAGAACTCAAACCTACACCGCTGCAAATGGAAGAGGATCTAGAACAACTAAAAGTCCTAGAGAATGGCTACAAGATGAAGGTAATCGTAAGAATTCTCATTCATTATTATTACGTTCTTTTCACACTTCCACCAAGGTTGTTATGACTTCTGAGTCGTCTGAAATGATCTGGATGGCCTAGATCGGGCCAAGTAAAAAAGAAAAGAAAAACAATTGTTCTTTTGCAATTGTCTACATCTGAACCGTCAAATCAGATTGGACAGCCTAGATGTAGACAACTGTTCTCTGCAATTCCTCAAATTCTAGCAATGGTTTAGTTGGTAGCTTGATGGGATCCAAATACCAAACTGTATCCTCTTCATTTGTTTGCAGGTTATAAAGGTTGATCATGAAGCACACGGTGTTGATGTTCCAGAGGATGTTGCGAAAATTGAATCATTTATGCATGAGAGGAACATGCATTAGTCTCTCGTGTTAACGGATGCTAGATGATGATATAAACGAGATTAAGCTCGTAATTAGAAGAGTCGCTTTGTTTTTATGTTTGGATGATGATTTCGTTGGCCCGTAGAAGGTGATCTTGTTCTTGCGGTCTCATATTATGTTGTAAAGTTATATATATCGCTTGTTCATTCCTTCGTAGTCCAGCTTTAGTCTTTTTTAACAGACATTTTTTTACAGTTTTATTTTATATTATCTATTTTGTTATGTTTACTGAAGAAGTCTTGGTACATGAGTTTGTAAATTTGTAATTAGACTGACTAACCTAATTATATTAGAGAATTATGATACTCATATACATACACATGAAGTCGTGGTTTATATTAGAATTATGATACTCACTTTAGAGACCTTGAGTTTGAATCGTAATTCTTTCACCATCAAGGTATTAGCACTTTATAAACTCCAAGCTCGGCCATAAGGATTATGTTTTAGATTTGAGTTCTCTCTTTTGTTTTAGAGAAAGGATTTGATTTATTTTATTTTTAAGATTTGTGTAAGAAGATTACAATTCTTGAAAAATGATTGTAGTACTAATTTAGATCATTGAATTATCCAAATCCAAGTTTTGATGCACATACTGAAATTTGCTATAAAATAGATTGGTTGTTCTCTGTCAAACGGAGTTTGTTACTTGCTGGTGACTTGTGGGTCTCTGGAATTTTACGGTTGAGTCGAATAAACTGGCTGAACTAATCATTTCGTCGAGTTGATTCTCTATAATTGGTATGGGTTGTATGAGAGAACCGACCAAATCAAATCACTTCGGTTGCATTTATAAGCTGTTATGGGCTCAGCTGGGTTCTCATGTCTATTTGATCGATTCTGAAATTGCTTTTGACTTGTGGAGCTCCAATGATGTTTTAGATGGAGGAACTCGATAAATTTAAATACATATGAAGAGTTCAATAAGTTTAAATTTAGGATTCATGAGAATGTACAAAAAATATGTTGACGTCAAACAAAATGACGAATAATTCTCCACCTATGTTCTTGTGCCTTTTTCAGCATAAGCTTCATCTCATCAGATTTTGGACCCTCGATGTCTGACCAAAATTGTTCACGGCTCTCTTTTACTCCTAATTCAGCCATCAATTCAGAAATCTTTGGACTCAGCTTGTCAATCCTTTGGTCTAACTTGGAAGGCATCTGCTCTTTTTGTTTCACTCCTCAAAGACATATATAGGCCGAGATGATAGTTTTTAAATACTCTCCCCCAAATTGCACTTCCAATCCTGACACTATAGCGCCATTTATGCAGTTGATATTCAGATGTATCTTTGGTAAGGTCATCTAAACAAGTCATAGACATATCCTTAATAGTCTGACATAAATGGTAATAAATAACAGACTTGCGATGTTTTTCTCCCGTGAAAGCATCTATACGAAAGTCCCCATATTTGATGAACAAAGTTTTAGGGATAGGGGCCAAATGCGAAGGGATCTTATAATAATTTACTTGGACAACTTTCAATTGATATTCACTTGATTTTATAAGAGGCTTGCTTTTCTGTACGTCAGACCAAAAGATTTCACCAAACTCTTCAAGAAGATCAGCTCTAGCTCGGTATATGATCAGATTGTAGTCATCTTCTCTTTCACTTGTAGATAGTTCTTCAATGTCATTTTCCGCTCCATTGTTTTCCTCGACAAGTTTGAAAGGACTGAAAGCACTTTCAACGCGCTTTCTCTCATTTCCGATGAACAATTAAGTACGTCATTCAAAGTCAATGCTTTCTTCCACGACAAGTTATGTTGGCTTATGCCACTATTAGTTCCAGTATTCTCGAATGCAACGTCATTTTTCTCTAGCTCTTTATCATTGATTCTCCATTCACCTACAATCCTCCTCTACTTCATCATCACTCCATGCCAAGTTATGTTTGCTTATGCTACTATCACTTCCAGTATTCTTAAATGCGACGTCATTTTTCTCTATCTCTTTATGATTGAATCTCCATTCACCTACAATTCTCTTCTCTACTTCATCATTATTGTTTAAGATCCGGATTATCTGATAAAGAACCAACACCGGATAGATATATTCTTTCAATCAAGTTGGTAATTATGCAATAAAAGTAACTATATATATAAGATTAATTAGAAATGATTTATTGTCATACATTTTTCACGAAATTTATTGTTATACTAAACTATTCAACCTCTCCATTTTACTAACTTTAAAATAAACAAAGCATATATAATATCTTCTCATAGAAGAATGAGACAAAATATATCAAATAGACAAAATTAAGCAAATAGATAATCAAATTCGATAAACATACCTCATCAATCACACAATGCACGTGAGAGAAGAATTTGCTATCTTCACAAAAATAGATTCAAATACGTGGATCTCGTTCCTCTTCGCAAACATCACAATAAAACTCATTTGAATCATCTTCAACAACCGCATTCTTTAGGGTCAAAGCATTAATATGACATTTGTGTTTTATAGTACATGGCAAAGGACCACACAGAAGATGGATGCCAAAATCACAATCCATACAACGATGGAAGTACGGTTCAGTGTGTTTGATTTCACTAGAGGCGAAGAAGATTTTACAAGATGTAAAAAGGGAATCACAACTTCGCTTTGCGTAATTAACCCCTTCAACAGTACATAGTTGGTGCATTGATATTCATAACATAAAGTTGATTTTCGGGTATGACATTCAATTCCGATACTGAAGTCACAAAAATTACAATGAAAAAAGAGACCATGATAACATCTTTGACAACAAATTGCAGGTGTGCATTTCGTGATAAAAACAAAAAATAAGAGAATGATTAGGATTATGAAATGGGTGCTTTATCTCTAGCGGCAATTCAGCGCACGACTGGTGAAGGAAATAACGACATTGAGTACAAACGTAGGTGAGAGATGAGCAACTTTTGTTGCAAGCGAAACAATTATTTCAACATCTAGCTCATCACAAAATATTAGTGGATGTTGGTGACTGAAATGTTCAATATGATCATGTACTTTGACATTTAATAGGCGGCATCAAAGTGCATCTAATATCCATGTGGAAACCAGGATCATCACAAACGAATGATATGGTATCATGGAAATATTTATGGCATGAATAACACCAAAATGATTTGTCAAGGGATAGTTTAAGAAGCTTGTGGACATGAAAAGGGTGGTCAATCACTTCCGGAAACCAAATACAAGATTTCGTGAGAAAGTTTTCTGAGGGGACACCTAACAATCTTCACCAGAACAATCTTCACCGAAACAATCTTCATCGGAGTGTTTAGTGTTGCACACAAAGAATGGATCTTCAGGCTCTTCTCCTTTTCTTTTCTGAAATGGGTTTCAGAGCACATTTGGGATCCAAAATGTAGGAACAGTCATCACATGTAAAGTTGGAATGATTACAACGTTCCCAACAAACATCGCACACACCCGCTTTCTTATTAAGGGTAAGGAAGTGGGTTGGATGGGATGCGTGCAAATTTTTTTTACGTAACTCAGTACAAGATCTGTGGAGATAACACTCACACAAACTGCAGCAGTAGAATGGTTCTAAAGAGTGTGTTTTGCATACAAAGCATTCAGGATCTGTATTGTTACTTTTTTGGTAAGGTATCAGTGGGTGTTGAGGACCGTAATGTTGGATGCAGTCATCTCCTTCAGGACCTATGGCTGGAATTAATGTGCATCTAATGTCAAGATTAAAATCGCATTCACGGCAACGGTAAAAAACGAGTGTAAAATCTAGAGTAATTGTGACATCAATTACACGAGGTGCCATATTTTGGATATTCGAGAAAAAGTTGTTGAAGACAATCAAGTAAAATAGGAAAGAAAATGTTGTATATTACGTTATCAATTTGTTTCCATTCTTGTTAAGATTCTAAGCTAATTTATGGGCACTAGAATAAGATCTAAATTGTATCAATTTGTTAGAGCTAATAACTTGAAGCTTTATTAAGTTTAAGTAAAACTTAGCTAAGTGTTGTAGTGTGTAAATGAAAATTAAAATTAAAAGACAATGTGAATAGAAATCAAATATGTTATATGTCAAGATAGAATTCTAATTTGTTAACACATGTTTGATAATATGTATTAACAGTTGATGGTTATAATTACATAGATCAAGTCAATAAAACATGTTCATTGTTTAGAGGGCAATTTCTAAAGAAACTGCCCATTGATTGCAATATGTCCACGAAGGGGCAGTTTCACACATCGTGCAATTAAGGGAGGTGTGGGTTTTTCAATAAGAAGAAATCGTCTCTCTCTTATCAATAAAGGTAGAATATTATTCCAAAGTGGGGGATTTTTTTTAAAGACCATTCTTTTGGCGTCAAGTGCAATTAAAGCATCAATTTTCATCCATTTTTTTTCTTAAATCCAATTTTTTGTCAATTTTCATGAGTCTAAGGGAGAGAGAAATTCGGTTCGTGTTCTGTGTGGATCGATGCATTCGTTTGCTACGTCTTCGATCACGGTAGTTGTATCCTGTAGAGATGTTCACCGTAGTCTTCAAACAAACTGTGAAGGGTGAAAATTTGTCTTTAGGGCATTGCTACAGCAAGCCTCTGTCGATTTAATTTTTAGTTTTTCCGTCTATAATTTTTCATTTAATTGTTCTGTAATCATTCAGTTGTAATTATTCTGTTGTAGTCGTTCTGTTGTAATTTAAACCAAGTATTTTATTTTTGATCTTTGCTCTACAGTTCCATCAATCTAAAGATGAATTTTTAAACCGATGGAGCAAGACACTGAAGCTATGACGACTATGCCTCGCGTTGAGAAAATAATCAGTGTTCCTCACACTGAGAAACCACATGATGCTCCTTCCTCATGCTAAAAAACTAGAGAAGTTTAAGGTGGAATATTTTCAGAGATGGCAACAGAAGATAGTGTTCTATCTGACAACACTCAATCTGACACACATTCTGAAGGAAGAATGTCCTGTCACATCGATTGGGAAACAAACTAAGGAAATGATATCTGCCCAAGAAGCATGGAAGCATTCTGATTTTCTCTGTCGAAACTACATCTTGAACGGTCTTGTAGACAATCTCTATAATGTCTACTCGTCATTCAAGACATCGAAGGATTTATGAGAAGCATTGGAGAAAAAGTATAAGACTGAGGACGCTGGGATAAAAAAATTCATCGTCGGGGGATTCTTGGAATATTTGATGGATGATAATCATATAGTGGTGAGTCAAGTTGAAGAACTCCATATCCTGTTCAGTGAGCTGATCAATGAAGGAATGACAATCAGCAAATCGTTCCAAGTGGCTGCTATGATTGAGAAACTTCCGACATCTTTTAAAGAGTTCAAGAGTTACTTGAAGCATAAGCGAAAAGCCAAAACTGAAAAGCTTCAAAAGGAAGGCTATGAGAAGCAGCAGCGGAAACGTCAACAAAGGTATGGGTGTGCGGTAAAGCCAGTTACAGAACAAAAGACTGCCGATTAAAAAAGGACCACACAGTGGCAAACCCTAACAACAGTCACAAGAACATAGTTAATGTGACCGAGATGAATGACCTATGTGCAACAATTTCAGAATTGTGCATTGTCACTGATACCATAAGTTGGTGGGTTGATACTGGTGCTACTAAGCACATTTATGGTGACAAAAGTCTGTTTTCAACTTATGAAGAAGTTGAAGCTGAAAATTGTACATGGGCAATGCTGTTGAGGCTGACATAAAAGGAAAATGAAAAGTGCCATTGAAGTTTACCTCGGGTAAACAACTCACTCTCATCGATGTCCTCCACGCACTAAACATTTGTAGGGATTTGATTTTCGGATCCCTCTTATGTAAAAGTGGATTTAAACTTGTATTTGAATATGACAATATTGTTTAACTAGAGGAGAGATGTTTGTGGGTAAGGGATATGTGGTTGATGGTCTATTTAACCTTAATATTTCTGCTGTAATTTCTACTTCAATTAATGGAAAATCTGCATCTTCTGTTTATATTGTTGAGTTATATGATATTTGACATGCTAGATTATGTCACGTAAATATGAAATTATGCAAAAAATGATGAACTTAGATTTATTACCTAAATTTGACATAGAAAAATGACATAAATGTGATATATGTATTGAATCCGAATTCACTAGAAAATCATTTAAATCAGTAGAAAAAAGATACTGAATTATGAGGATTAATACATAATGATTTATGCGGCATGCAACACCTAGTAGAGGTGGCAGAAAATACTTTGTAACATTTATTGATGATTGTAGTAAATTCTGCTATGTATATTTATTGCATTCTAAAGATGAGACTTTGGATATGTTTAAAACATGTAAGTCTGAAGTTGAAAATCAACTTGGAAAGAAAATAAAGGTGCTTAGATCTGATCGAGGTGGAGAATATGACTCCACGACGCTATTTGAATTCTGTGCTTATCATGGCATAGTGCATTAGACTACAACATCTTACACACCTCAATAGAATGGGGTGGCTGAAAAGAAAAATAGAACTCTAAAAGATATGCTGAACTGTATGTTGAACAGTTCTGGACTGCCCATAATTTGTGGGGGGTGACCTTGCCTACGGCAAACACTATACTGAACATGATTTCACATAAGAAGACTAACAAGTCTCCTTATGAAGAGTGAAAAGGGAAATTGCCTTCCTATAAAATCCTAAAAGTGTGGGGGTGTCTTGAAAATGTACAACTATTGTTGTCAAAGAGAGTCAAGTTTGGACCTAAGACTGTTGACTATGTTTTCATTGGATATGATTGTAACAGTGTTGTATATAGATTTTTGGTCATTAAGTCAAAAAAATTTGACATAAGTACCAACACTATTATGGAGTCTGTTAATACTGAATTCTTTGAGAATGTATTTTCTTTTAAGGAAGGAAGACACAATCAAACTACCAAACAAGGTGTAGATGAAGGTACATCTAGAGTTCAGGTTGATGAATAATCTGAACCTGAGCCTAGAAAAAGCAAACGAGTTAGAACGAGTACCTCATTTGGTCTAGAGTTTCTAACGTACTTGATGGAAGCTGAACCTCAGACATATAAAGAGGTGATGTGAAACCCTGAAGCTCCTTTTTGGAAGGAGGCTATTGATAGTGAGATAGATTCCATTTTACAAAATAACACTTGGATATTGGTTGACCTCCCACCCGGGAATAAACCAATAGGATATAAGTGGATTTTTAAAAGGAAGCGTAGAGTTGATGGTATAATTGTCAAGTACAAAGCTCGGTTAGTAGCTAAAGGTTATCGACGAAAAGAAGGTATAGATTTCTTTGATACCTATTCTCCTGTGACAAGGATCTCTTCTATCACAATGCCGATCGCGATTGCAGCTATACAAAATTTGGAAATTCACCAAATGGATGTTAAGACTCCATTATTATATGGAGAACTGGACGAGGAAATCTACATGGAACAACCTGAAGGATTTGTGATCAAGGTCAAGAACATAAGGTGTGTAAGCTTGTCAAATCCCTTTACAGATTAAAATAAGCCCCGAAATAGTGTCATGAAAAATTTGATCACACTATGCTCTCGAATGGCTTCTCGGTAACGAGTGTGAAAAATGTGTTTACGTTAAATGTACTAGTGATATGTTTGTCATAATATGTTTATATGTAGATGACATGCTCATAATGAGAACTAATAAGGATATAATATCTTCTACCAAGAAGATGTTAAGTTCCAATTTTGATATGAAAGACTTAGGTCCAGCAGATGTCATTCTTGGAATTTAAGTGAAGCGAACTTCTAACGAATATATCCTTACACAATCTCATTATGTAAAAAAAAATCTTAAAGAAGTTCGGCCAATTTGAAAGCAAATCAGTTGTAACTCTATTTGACTCAAATTGTAAGTTGAGAAAGAATGATGGAGTTGGAGTATCTCACCTGGAGTACTCATAGATTATTGGAAGTTTGATGCATATCATGAATTGCACAAGGCCTGACATTGCCTATTCAGTAAGAAAGCTTACAAGATATACAAGTAATCATGGGCGTGATCACTGGGATGCTCTAGTCAGGGTACTTAGATATTTGAAGTACATCATTGATTATGAATTACATTATTCGACGTATCCACCTGTGCTGGAAGGATTTAGTGATGCTAACTGGATATCTGAGAGTCTAGAAACTAAATCCACGAGCGGATATATTTTTACCCTAGGTGGTAGAGCTATATCTTGGAAGTCTACGAAGAAGACTTGTATGGCTCGTTCGACTATGGAATCTAAATTCATAGCATTGAACAAGGCTGGCGAATAAGCCAGATGGCTTAGAAATTCTTTGGAAGGCTGGCCAAAGCCTGTGTCACCCATATGTGTACACTGTGATAATATGGCTTCCATATTTAGAGCAAAGAATAATGTGTATAATGGTAAGTCTAGACACATAAGACGTAGACATAATACCATTAAATAATTGCTCATAAATGGTGTGATTTTTGTGACTTTATTAGGTCAAAGAAAAATCTGGCAGATCCTTTAACAAAAGGATTATCAAAAGAGTTTGTAAAGCTAACATCGAAGGGAATGGGCTTAAAGCCTATTCAATTAATAATTCAGGTGGATACCTAACCTAGTTGAATGGAGATCCTAAGATCTAGGTTTAATAGGCAAACTAGCAGGAATGATCCATGTAACACATAAAAAAACTTTGTTTATTCACATTCCTATGATATAATAAAAGTGTGTGTCTATCAACGATAAAATGGTATACTTAGTATTTAATGATGTTGATATCTTGCTTGTAAGAAGAGTATAGACAGAAAACTCTTAATCATCATCACCTATGTGAGAGTAGAAGTGGGGTCACTTCTATGAGAGAGTGTAAGGCTCAATCTCTCTAAAGCTCTCATGAGACAAGATAAATGTTCAAGACCAAAATGAACAAAAACGTATGAACTCGAACATATTAAGATGAGTTGAGTGTGAGATTTATTGTCTTGGTTTATTTCAGAGG
The DNA here is from genome assembly GCA_003255025.1 of Datisca glomerata. Classification (NCBI taxonomy): domain Eukaryota; kingdom Viridiplantae; phylum Streptophyta; class Magnoliopsida; order Cucurbitales; family Datiscaceae; genus Datisca; species Datisca glomerata. The sequence goes on from QANY01002202.1 coordinate 52,120, forward strand.
ATGGATAGTTCAAGAATGTTATTCCCTGTTCTTCAAAGTAAATCTGATTAATCATCACCAGGTTCAAGTCCAAAAGACACCTCTCCCGATGTAAAACTCATCTATTTCTTTCTCCTAATGTCGTTATCTGTCTACGACATTTTCATTCATGTGGAGGATTATTAGAGCTAGTAGCTGGAAGCTTTATTAAGTAAAGCTTAGTTAAGTGTTGTAGTGTGTGAATGAAAATTAAAATTAAAAGACAATGTGAATAGAAATCAGGTTTGTTACAGGTCAAGATAGAGCTCTAATTTTTTGGCACATGTTTGATGATGTGTATTAGCATTTTATGGTGTATAATTTTATAGACGAAGTCAAATAGCACATGTTCATTGTTTAGAGGGAAGTTTCTAAGGAAACTGTCCATTGATTGCAATTTGTCCACGAAGGGGCAGTTTCATGGTGAAACTGCCACTTCGTGCAATTAAGGGGAGGTGTGGGTTTTTCCATAAGAAAAAACCATCTCTCTCTTATTAATAAAGGTGGAGTGTTATTCCAAAGTGGGGGATTTTTTAAGACCATTCTTTTGGTGTCAAGTGCAATTAAAGCAGCAGTTTTCATCCATTTTTTTTCTTAAGTCCAATTTTATGTCAATTTATGTGAGTCTAAGGGGGAGATAAATTCTGTTCGTGTTCTGTGAGAATCGAAGCATTTGTTTGCTACGTCTTCGATCACAGTAATATATCCTGCAATGACGTTCACCGTAGCCTCCAAACAAAATTGGAGGGTCAAAATTCATTTTTAGGGCATTGCTACAGCAAGCCTCTACTGATTTAATTTTTTTTTCGAGTATAATTTTTCATTTAATTGTTCTGTAATCATTCAGTTGTAATTGTTTTTGCAATTTAAAACTAGTATTTTATTTTTCATCTTTGCTCCATGGTTCCATCATATATATGCAGCCTTGTTGTTGAATGTAATAGACAATTTGATTCTCCAATTTACTCTCTTATTATGGTATTAAAGCAAGGTTGATAAAACTTAAGAAAACATTCAAATCCTAGCCATCACCATGGCAGACGAGAAAAACCCAAAATAGCCAACTCAATTGAGCATGGTATCCAAACTTAATAGCCTCAATCATCCATTGTATCTTCAACATTCTGATAACCCTTGTTTGGTATTAGTATCGCAACTTCTCACATAATAAAACTATAGCACATAGAATCACTCCATGACTATGGCTTTAACGATCAAGAACATATTTGGCTTTGTTGATGGATCAATGAAGTGACCGAATGATGATGCAGGTGATGAATTACAATAGTGGATCCGTTGTGACAACCTTGTCAAGACCTGATGGCAAATCATGTGGGTAATCCTTCAACACTTGATGAACTTTCAGGTAAAGCTTTATGTTCTTCTCAAGATAAGAAGGCCACATGGATCCTTGATAGTGGAGCAACTGGCCATATTGTCTGTAGCATTGAATTATTACTCACAACTTGGAAAGCTGTAAAGAATAAGACTGTAGAACTGCCAGATAGCTCCCTTGCTAATGTTACACATGTTGGTCAAGTTGTAATCTCACCCAATTTGGTTCTTGATAATGTTTTATGGGTCTCAATCTTTCAATTAAACCTTATTTCCATAAGAAAATTGACCCATGACTCCCTTTGTATCACTGTGTTTCTTACCCATTTTTGTGTGATACAGGACCTATGCTTGAGGAAGATGATTAGGACGGGAACCAAAGGGGATGGTTTTCACTACCTTGATCAACCATAAAAATCCTCATGTAATTCAATTCATTCCTCTTCTTCTGCCCCTTGGCATCAATGTCTTGAACACCCTTCAAATAAAGTGTTTGTTTTATTTCCATTTTTGGATAAAAATAAAAGTTGTGTTACAAATAATTGTTTGGTTTGTACATTAGCAAAACAAACCAGATTGCCATTTCCTTTGAGTAAAATTTCTAGTCACTCACATTTTTGAGATATTGCATGTTGATATATTGGGGAGGTTACCACATTGCATCTATTTTTAGGGCTCGATATTTTCTTACCATAGTTGATGATTTTACTAGGCGTACATGGGTTTACTTGATGATTCACAAATAAAAAAATCACACTCATCTAATTAATTTCGTCAATATGGTTGAAACTCAATTCTCTTCCAAGGTTAAGGTTGTACGTAGTGATAATGGTCCTGAGTTTACTCTTAAAGACTATTATTTATCTAAAGGCATTATCCATCAAACTAGTTGCGTTCATACTCCGCAACAAAACGAAGTCACTATTACAAAAATAAGGTTTAGATGATGGATAAAAATCGTCATTATAATCTTATATTGACGGCTGACCGACTGTCATCTGCTAGGCTGTCATCTTTAGTCATTATAGGGTACCGCAAAAACAGTCAATATAGGGTACCGCAAAATGTAATTAGATGACGGGAATTACCCGTCATCATAGGTGCCTGAAAAAGAAAAGAGATGATGGGAATTCCCCATCATTAAAGGTAGCCTAACTCTTTTTTAAAAACTGTCATGGAAAGGCATTGCCTTCCCATGACAGCCCTTTAACATGTTCCAGTATTTTTTCTGTCACTTTTCTGCTATTCATTGAAAATTCTCAGGAGTTTCTACTTTTATTTCTAGGACATCAACAAAGCTACACTTATCCTTGCATTACTTCATCAGAATTTCAGCATGAATTTCCTTCGACAGTAGAAATTATGAACTCTTAAGAGCCAGTAAAATGTAAAAATACAGAATTCACCAACAATGTGCAGCAGCGAAAGAAAAAATCATCCAAATATTACTTAAATGTCCATTTAATCAAAATCTCATTACATAGACTAAAATAAAATTCTTCAGTGCACACGTTAAGCTTTTTCATGGTTTATGCGTCAAGATCGTACTTCCAACTACAAAAGCCATCTTATTGGCTTATATTTTCTCTTTTTTTAAGGGAAAAAAAACAAGAATTGGTTTCTCCTTGATGCATGATGGAGAAAATCAGAACAATTTAGCATTCTATATTAATAGAACATGCACACACCTTTTTCTTGTCAGTTTCACCTTCGAAGATCTTGAATCCTACATCTCAGGGAAACATCTACCTCAAATCTCTAGTTTTTATGATTTATGATGAAATAGATAAGATATATTTGCTATAACTAAGAGTCCTAAATCAACTCCCACTAGTAATTTTATGAGTTATTTGCCAGTATATGTAGCAAAAGGAACTATTTTTTTATTGGTAAAGAAAAGATGTATCAAGCACTAGCAATATGAATTATTATTTGGCACTAATAAGTGTAGAATCCAACAGTCCAACATAAATTTCTTGCACAAACTTAAGGCTTCATTCAGTCATAGGTGAAGCAAACTTACTCTGCTGTAAACTGGAATAAGCTGATGAAGAATCGCTTGATGTAGTCCAGTAGCTCAGGAATTTCATCAGCTACAATTCTTGATATTTTAAAACTTATCTATGGAAAAGAGGGACCAAATCATGACAAGAAGCATGAGCAAAACACACTAAAACCAGATGTGGAGGAAGAAAGTGACAGTAATTAAGTTAGATAGCACGATATACTCAAGCTCCTCTCTGCAAACACCCATCAGGGTAAGAAAAGAGGTCAAAGATTGCTGGCTAACCATACAAATGCCAAATGAATAATCCATAATGCCTGTGAAAGGAAATCAACTACTTTTATACGCTATCAACAAGATAAACAAGTTATTGAAAAAAAGAAGAAAATAGAGAATTACCAAATTTGTTTGTTGCTGACAAAATATTATTCTCTATTGCATATCTAACTCTAGATGCAAGGACCTCTTCATCTTTTACAAAGGGAAAATGAATCATCCAAAATGCCTGTGAAAGAAACTCAGCTACTTTTAAACGCTATCAACAAGGTAAGCAAGTTATTGAAATAAGAAGAAAATAGAGAATTACCAAATCTATCTGTTGCTGACAACATATTGTTCTCTATTGCATATCTAAGTCTGGATGCAAGGCCCTCATCATATTTCACCCTATAGAAACCAGTCAGACGACATTAAGTTTTATCCAAGAAAATCATGAATTACTTTCATCACTGACTTTGACAACAGAACCGAGAACTTCCTTTACTTCTTGAGATTTTGACTTTGTTTGCAACAAAAATTCTTGCGAAACCTAATGTAATTGGCACAATCCATTGCCCATCCCCACAAGAACCACTCGACAAGAATCGTGACTGCCATTTATCATTATGTATGTTACAAACCTTTAAGATCTCATTCATCATGAAATGAAACTCGTATAATCGAAATGTTGAAGTTGTGCAAGCATGGGGGAATATGAAAAGTTTTTCCCTTTTTCTTTTATTAGTAAATTGGACTTGGAAGATATTCCAATATTTTGATAAATTGACAAAATAAAAGGATGGAAGAAATCAAACACATGAAAATCTGCTCAAATCCTAATTTCTGATCTTTGATTTTGACAGAGACAACTGGATATCCTTGTTGCCTGGTCCACGAATTCATAAGTTTGTCCACAGGTTCACCAGATCCCTCCTCAAGAGTTGTCCATAGATCTTCAGTCTTTGCGTTGGAGCAAGCAAATGATTTTATATATGAAGCAAGTGATCTCTAATTGCATCATTATGTTAATAGTATTAGCTTTAACTGTTCACAATAGAGAGGAAAGCATCAAGGGTAAAAGGTACGCAACATCAAGGATAAAAGGTATTAGTCACCTAGAAACATAAAGACAGAATTTTACAAAATGAATATACTTCATACAAAAAATTAAGAGATTTTTATTTCGGTGATCAAACTCTCATAATTAAATATGTAGAAAGAAGATCTAAAGAGGCCAACTTGACCAATTAATATTGCAGGACACACCTCATTCTTTCTGCATATGTAAAATTTTAAACTAAAACCGTATAAATTACCAAAATAATAACACAAAACTCACGAGCAGAGAACACAGAAACTCACCAACTCTAGAACAAAAAATACAGAGAGACGAAAATGATTTACATTCTTAATTCATGAACCATCAACAATTGTGCACCAGAAAGCCTACGACCGCAGCAATATAGGCTGCTAACCAATTCAAATATATGTCCACCCAAATCTCCTTTCTAAATATTCTTCATTTTTGCACAAAAAAATCAAAAGTACAGTCCCCTATAAAAAATGGAAAAGCTATTAGAAATAAAGTAGCAAAAAACATGAAATTGCATAGATTTAAATGCCCTAACAATGGAATTGAGGCTTGTCCTGACCGTAAATTTTAAACCGCTAGAGCATTAAATACTGGCCACCACCCCTTCTCCACTTTCACCACCGATTTTAGGTTCACTGGGATGTCCTTCGGCACCCATAATCTCTATAGAATTTCAAATCTATCAAAGTCACAGAAGAAGGTAACCTTAATACTGAACCTAACACCCAGTAGAAATTAAATCTAAAACTTCCAAAGATAGAAAATCTACGTATAGAATCAAGAAAATCTAGCTTGAACTAAAAAACAGGAATGCAAAACATGCTTCGAATAACGAATGCAAACCCTCAGTTTCATCTAAACTCTAAATAAATCAGGAAAAACTAAACCTTAACTCAAAATCTAAACTCTAGATCTCGATAAAACTAAATCAAAACAAATAACACTAAATAAATCTGAAACAAAAACTACAAACTCACCTCGAGAGTGCAAGAATCGACGCCGGAGGCTGAGAGAGGAGTAACCCTAAACTAAAATGGGAAAGATGCAAGAAAATCTATATACAACGCTGAACGATAAGGGTTATAGAGCCTAGACAATGTTCATCTTTTATTTTCCTGAAAATTCCTTTTGAATGATTGAATTTGCTTAAGTCATAGATTTTTCTTTTTTGGTCTTCCCGCAGACACATACACATACAGAGAAAGAGGTATTGGGGATAGTCGGCGATGATGGTCGGTGACGAGGATGAAGGGAGAGGGAGATGGATTCGAGGAATTTGAGGGAGTGTGAGAGAGTTGCACTCACGAGTTTGATAGAAATGAAATGGATATGGTTATTTAGGGGAGTATATACAATAAAAATTTTGTAATTAAAGAAAATTTAATGACAGTGAAAAAGAATAGGTGTCATATTAGGTAAGATATTTATGACAGTTAATGTAAAACCTGTCATGTTAGCCTAACATCAATTTTTTTATACTCCAGAGTCTTTTTTTACACGACAGGTTTAAAGATTTGTCATTCATTCTAATAACATGTTGTCATCTAAAGCCCATTTTGTAGTAGTGAGTAGTGGAACGCAAACATAGACACTTACTAAAAGTTGCACGAGCTTACTTTTTCAAGCCATCTTGCTAAAATCTTTTAGGGGGATGCTATTTTGATCGCTGCTTATCTCATAAACTGCACACCTACACGAGTTTTGCAAGGGAAAACACCTTATGAGCGCCTATTTAACATTTAAGAGTATTTGGATGTTTGTGCTTTGCTTCCACTCATGACCAAAAGCCATCAAAATTTGATAAATGTGCAACTCGTTGCATTTTTCTTAGTTATCCCTATGGGTAAAATGGATGCCACGTATATGATCTTGAGCTACGCTAAGTGTTTGTGTCTCATGATATTACTTTCTTTGAAACATAATTTCCTTTTAGACACACTCATGATGTCATTGAGAGTCACATAATGCCTACACCCATTGACTCTCTTATAGATGATGATCCTATAATACCACAAAGCTCCACCGAGACATCTACACCTACTTCACCAGAAAACCATGGGCTTGATCAAATTGACACTATCTCCTCCCCTCATATACCACTTTCTCCTCATCCAACACCACTTCCTCCATGTCATCGGTCCACCAGACCTATGAAATGACCCACCTTCCTTCAAAATTTTCATGTGGATGCAACCCTTCCATCTCGGACTAACCAATCATTCGTCTCTAGTGTGGTCTCAACTTCATGTACACCATATAACCTATCTGAAGTTCTTTCCAATGAGCGGTTATCCACCTCTCGTAAATTTTTACCACATCATTAACTATTACAAAAGAACCAACTAGTTTCTTCCAGGCCATAGAGAATCTAGAATGACGCACAATGATCCATAATGAAATCCAAGCTCTCCAACCAAACCACACATGGACACTTATTCCTCCTCCACCTAGCATGAAACCCATAGGATGTAAATGTGTATACAAAGTCAAGCTAAAATCAGATGGCACCATAGAGCTGTACAAGGCTCGTTTGGTTGCCAAAAGGTATAGTCCAATTGAAGGACTTGATTATCGAGAACTTTTGCACCTATTGCTAAGTTAGTTACTGTGTAATCTGCTTAGTGTTTCTGCCATTCAAGGATGGCATCCCCACCAACTTGATGTTAATAATGCGTTCTTGCATGGTGATATTGATGAAGATGTATACATGTCACTACCTCCTGGGTTCGGACGAAAGGGGGAGACTCGTGTGTGCAAACTTAACAAATCATTATATGGGCCAAAACAAGTTTTCAGGCAGTGGTTTTGAAACTATCTTCAGCCCTCAAGAGAGCTAGTTTTCAGCAATCAAAGGCAGACTATTCATTATTTGTCTGATCCCACAAAGATAGCTTCACCATAATTCTTGTGTATGTTGATGATGTGATTTTAGCAGGCAACAACTTCTAAGATATAGAAAATGCAAAACAATTTTATCCAAGCAATTCAAACTTAAAATCTTGGTCAGCGTAAATACTTCTTGGGCATAGAAGTGGCAAGGTCCTCAAAAGGCATCTCTCTCTGCCAAAAGAAGTATGCCTTCTTATGCTGCTGCTTTCTTATCTTATTATTATTATTATTATTATTATTATTATTATTATTATTATTATTATTATTATTATTCTACTTCTTCAAGACCCTATGAGCCATCCTTTTTTAGCGAGACCCGACCATTCTTCTCCTTTTTCTTCTTCAACGAGAGCAGACTGGTACCCATTCTCCTCTTAATTTTTTACGCATAAAATTCTTCAAGTAATGGTTCGAGTAATAAGAGGATAAAACAAACTATTTGGACAAAACAACTACTTGAATCCTTCAATTAGCCACTGATGTTTGGGTTGTTCATGCAAGAAAAAATAACTACTTGAACCCTTCAAATAGTTACATGCTTTCTGGATAAGTGAATGAGAGAATCAGAATGACTACTTGAAGGATTAAAGTTGTTATAAAACAGTACTTGAACCCTTCAAGTAGCCCAAGCTCTCTGAATAAATGACTACTTGAACCCTTCAAGTAGTCACATGCTCTCTGGGTGACTGATTACGAGAATCAAAATAATTACTTGAAGGATTCAAGTAGTTATAAACCACTACTTGAACTCTTCAAGTAGTAAAATGGTCTATGGTTCCTTAATAGGAATAAATATAATTATTATTCATAAAAAAATAACTACTACAAAATTAAATAAACTTTATAGGTGAAAGTTTTTTTGTCTTAAACAGATATGTCTGAAATTTGGATATTGATAGTACACGGTGGTGAATGGGAGAGAAACAGTGCTTCATTTATGTGGTTCTTACCCAATCTGTTGGAGATCCTATGAGTGATCTTTCATCATACAGGCGTTTTGTGGAAGATTGATTTACCTGACCATTACTAGGCCAGATTTGGGCTCTGCCGTTAATGTTTTAAGTCAATTTATGGACAAACCACGTGTACCACATCTTGAGGCAATATATAGAGTTCTTAGATATGTGAAGAAAATGCCCGAACAAGGTATTCTACTATCATCCACAAGCACACTCCAATTGAAGGCATTTTGTGAAGCAGATTGGGCACGCTACAAAGACACAAGGTCTGTAACATGTTATTGCATATTTCTTGGACAATCTCCAATTTCTTGGAAAACAGAGAAGAAAACTACAATGGCTCGATCAATTGCTGAGGTAGAGTATCACTCACATGTTGTGAAGTTACTTGGTTGAAGAATGTCTTGAAGGACTTGCGAATCAAACATCTTCAGCCAATCATGTTGTTTTGCGATAACCAAGCTGCTTTACACATTGCCTCGAACCCAGTCTTTCACGAAAGAACAAAACATAGTGAAATTGATTGCCACTTAGTCCGTGAGAAGATTCAAGAAGGTTTGATCAGAACAACACATTTGAGGACCAACAATCAAACTGCAGACTTGTTCACTAAGACTTTTGAGTACATCACAATTTGAGACACTACTCAGCAAGTTGGGTATCATTAACATACACTCCAACTTGAGGGGGAGTGTTGAAGACAATCAAGTAAAATAAGAAAGAAAATGTTGTATATTATGTTATCAATTTGTTTCCATTCTTGTTAAGATTCTAAGCTAATGTATGGGCACTAGAATAGGATCTAAATTTTATCAATTTGTGTATATATATGCCGCCTTGTTGTTGAATGTAATAGACAGTTTTATTCTCCAATTTACACTCTTATTAGAGTGAGTGTTTAGGATGGAAATGATGATTGATTTTGTCTGGAATAGGTGCACATGATTCGTGAAGGAAGAATTGGCACTCCACGCAAACATAATGAGGATCATGACTTACAGGTTTTAAACAAATATGACAAGGCATATCACTGTTTTCTTCTTTTAAGAAATAGAAGGTGCTCATGTGTTGGATGCTCCATCTCCAATTACTATCTTCAGATACAATCAATGCCCTGTTTTTCTAGGATATCTCTTTCCACCCCAATCGCAGGCGAGAGGGGCTGGCTGGAGATTGTCTTTCTCAACCAAATTAAACCTGTTGATATGAGAAAAAGTGTGAATCAGAATATCACAGGAGCAAATGCATATATAGTCAGGCTACAGTTGATCTGACTATATATATATATATATATATAAATCGTTATTAAATCATCAGATAATTCAACGACAAAGTTCAGCGAGTCCTAAAATACATACACAGCCAAGTGAAAATATAAATTTAATTGACCTTAGCTTCGATTTGTTGGACTTCTAACGTGGTGGGTAATATTAAAACATTTTGTCCATGTGTACTAGCATATGCCGAACGTATCTCAATGCAAGTGGTTGTAAAATAATGTCATATTATTAATAAACTAAACTATGTCACGGAAGTGTGGAATGGCCTAATAAATCTGAACATAAAGAAACAAGTAATACCCTCATCTTTTGGGTAAACTACACCATGAGTCTCTGTGATTTATCTTTTGTTTTTAAATGATCCGGATGCTTCTAAACAAATAAAAGTACTCATTCTACTGTTATGAATATTTTTATATGGTATTTCTGTTAAATTTTTCATCCGGTCAGTATATGTGGTGCTCCCGTGAACCCCACATAACAACCATGTAGGTGATAAGTAGGATGACTAAAGAAACTGTGTCTTCTTCACCATCATCTTTTAACTTGGATCAATTTTACCAATCATAATTTTCAACCCTAATCACTTTTTTTATTTTTTGTTTTTTAGCTTGTAATTATTTTTTACTTGGCATTTTAAAAGTCATATTTTTCCTCCTCCCTTGAAAAACACAAATTTCATATAAATGTGTCGCAGGGCTCGAGTGGGGAAGGAGCTAGGGACAGAGGCAGATTTGCACCTTCAAGAGGCATTGGCAGTACTCCAAATCGCCTCAATAAACAGTACACCAATTTACCCTCAGTACACGTACAACTTCAAAAGCAAAATTACAATAACAATGCAACACCCGTGAATAGGACCGAACTCCATCGAAACATCACCAATTTAGGCAACACATGTGAATAGGACCTCGCCAACCTAAGCGATACCCAACAAGTATTATACTCAGCAAAGAACTGGACAGATAGAGAGAGACGGTGAAGGGGCGAAGGGTTTTGGGTGGGAAGGAAGACGGTAAAGTGCTGAATGAACTAAAATCATAATTCCCAACAAGTACTTTACATGCTTCCCGTATTCACACACATGGCCCAAATGAACTCATGAAGTAAAAATTGTACTTCATCAAGCTAATAGTTATTATCACATGCATAGCCTGAAGATCTAGCTGCTCAGGTACATGCATGTCCAATCCTTTTCAAAAAATGACAAAGGCGCTGGCCAGACAACAAGCAGTAGAAGTAGATGAACTCAGTGATAAAATAGATATCAGAGATCTATATATTATTAAATAATGTATATGAATCATGATAAAGGTGCCAAAAATTCCCACGGTGATGAAGAGTTAAATCCCAAAGGGTCGTCCTACAGTGAGGAACACAAAAAGGTTCAGAAGCATTTTCAGCAAAACTCCACAACGCATTAGTATGATCAAAATATTAAAATCCAACATACCAGAGAACTCACTACAAGAAACAAAGGCTTTAGCGACCCTCTAAAAAGTCATCGCGAACTTCGTCGCTTTTGCTTCATTAGCGAAAATCTTTCGCGACGACTTTTTGAATCTCGTCGCGTTATCCTTTCGCGACAAAAAAAATATTGGTCGCGAAAACCCTTTCGCGACCAAAAATAAAGTTTGTCGCCAAAACCCTTTCGCAACAAAAAAAAGTTGGTCGCCAAAGGTTTTTCGCGACCAAAAATAATTTCATCGCAAAAACATTTTGCCACCAATTTTTTTGTCACGAAATGTTTTCGGCGACCAAATTTTGTATCACAAAAATGTTGTAATAATAATTAATATCGCATGTAATAGCAATTAACATCATAAATTTTTTTATCAAAACCGAAAATTTTCTAAGAAATACATACATATCATTAATATAATAGTTCATTATAAAATTCCCGAATCATAATTCATTATAAGATTTGATTCACAAATGTATCCAAAGAAAAATAAAGAAGAGAGTATTTAAAGTTTGATGTTAACTACAAAGCTTAACAAATATTCTATAGCTCATGTTTCTGGTGTTGAGTCATCATCAGGAGATGGAAAACCGTTTTGACGAGCCCAAGTAAGTAAGCTTTGTAGTTGACTCTCCATCAACTTGATTTGTTTTTTTAGTTCTATATTTTCAACTCTAACTCGACTCTTTTTCTTGGAAGATGTCGGTGGGGCTCCATGTCGAAGACCTCTATTTCGCCCGAGGACTTCTTCAATTATCTCTTCTTCGGAGTGAGGTGTGACATCCTCAGCGATAGACTCATCTCGCAAAGCACACATGCGTTCCTGTGTAGCGTCACAATGAGCCAAGCTTTAAATTAAAACCTACACTTTTATCAAGACAAGAAGCATCAATTTAGAAAATATTCAAAAATCATCTAACACACTCAGATACAAAGTGAGTACTCAAGAATAATTATCAAAAGTTTAAGCGATTAAATTCAATACAACATTTTGCCAATTTAGAGGCATCAGACTCCAACAAGATGAAGATGTAAGAGGACCAAAAGTTGTCATCTTGCTGAGAACAACTGGTTGGAGTAAGCGACCAAATCATCTTGAAAAAATATTTGTTGAAAAAGTTTTCCAAAACCCTATAGGCATTACGAAAAGCCTTCCTTAAAGATTATTTCTCGATGAACAAGACTAAGAGACGCCTACAGGATCATTAGATCTTTCTAAAATGAAGAAACCCTATGTTTCAAATCAATCTATTGTATCCCCTTTTCCATGGAGTGAAGGAAAGTTTTAACAACGAATATTAGTCAGAAGGAGTCGAGCAAGGTTAACGTGGAGAATATTCTGAAGATGAAATCTTGAGCTTCAAAATTAAAATTTAAGAGTAAGATTGTAAATAGTGAGTCACATCGTTCAGAGTAACGTGTTAAAGAGAATACGTGGCGTCTAAAGACAGGTCCATATGGCACTTACGGGTGATAGCGTTTATTAGTGCGTGATGATGACAAAATAATGCCTGTAAATGATGCTCATGTTTTATAAAGGTGGCAATCTCATTATATGAAATCAGGTATTAAATGTTGTACTTCATCTTCGAGTTGAGTGACAGATTCGAAGGTCTTTTCTTGCATGGGAACAATCTGGGGGTTGTGGTCTAGTAGGATTAGGACAATGTTCGTTACACCGGGATGAGAATATCTTCTTGAAGGATGTAGCCACCTTACGAGTCTTGGAAGTGCCTCTTTGATGCCGTTGCGGGAGAACCCTGAGTGCGGCTCCCCATGCCACTTCGGAGGATCCTCGAAGGTGGCTCCCCATGCCACCTTAGGGGGAACCCCGAGGGTGGCTCTCCATGCCGCCACTGGAGGAACCCCGAGCGTGGCTTCCCATGCCGCGACGGGGGGAACCCCGGGGGCGGCTCCCCATGCAGCCACGGGGGGAACCCCCGGGGCGCAGTTTCCTATGTTAGATCATTCATACACACATCATCCTTAACCCCCAAAACAAAGATTAAGGTGCAAAATGTATGGAATTTCACTGAATTGAGGGTGAAGGTATGTAACTCTAGAACTCAAATCTCTGGTTCATTTTACCTCTGTAAATCTGAGTATTTTGGGTCTGTTGGGTGCCATGCATGAGTGTTTTGAAATCTTGATCTGATAGCTTTCCATTTCCTAGTCCTAATTTGATATGTACTAGCCGTCTGTGTTGATAAATCGTATTCGTGTCTCATTTTTTTTTCGGTTTTCTGGTATCTGGTTTGCTTGTGTTTGGTTATGGTTATACTCTGATTTTTCTGTTAGGTAGCATGCTTTATGGATTCAAGTTATCTGGGGTTTTTTTTATGTTGATTATGGACTAAACTATTTTATATCTATTCTTCTATTTTTTCTTTTATGTTATCCACTTTCTGTTGCTACTGTTTAATTTCTATTTTCTGTTTGAACCATTTTTCTGTTAGGATAGTTTTCCTCCATTTGAACACTTTAATTCGTATATATCAGTGGAATAATTAGGATTTTAGTCTCTGGAATCAATCTGCTCTAGACTCTGAATCATGTTTCTCTGTTTTCTTTTGCTCTCTCTTCATTCGATTGATCGTTCACTTCTGCTTGCTTTCTTTGCATTTTTTCATTTGGGTTTAGTTTTAGTTTTTCGGTCATGGAGAAGTACTCTAACGAAGGGGATGGTATTCTTGATATTGGGGATGTTATCTATGAGAACCAAGACAAGATGGATACTGGGTCATGTTGTTTGGAAGCATACTGGGCAAAGACATAAGGGTATTAGCTACAGTGTTAACAAAGGGGTTGGTAGTGGGATTTTGGGGATTGATTTGAACATTAGTTTGTTCATTGGCATGATTTTTAGCTCCAGTTGAAGCTCCTGATGTATCTTCACTTGAGGAAGCCATTGCAAACTGGGAGTTGGCTCTGATACCAACTTTGATGAGATGAAAGATGAACAATGGTAGAGAAAACGCCTCTGTTTTGTAAATATTTTAAGAAGAAGAAAAATAGTTTATATATATTACACACGGCAGCCATTAAAGGGCTGAGCTAAAAACGGAAATAAAAAAGAGCATCTTTATTGTTACACAATATGACAAAAGATGCAAAGAATAAGAAGATTCGCTTGTGCAACGATTGGCTAAGTTGGATTGTAAGTTAGCCAATCATTGCCCTTATGATTTTCTATTTTTGACAGGCTCGAGCAGTGTGTGCTTGATGGAGGAAGATGAGTCACTGATGTGGCATCCACGCGGGCACGGGAATTGCTTAGATTGCACGTCCTTCAGTGATTGGTTCTTTGAATAAGTATCATTCCATGCAGTGTACCATGCACACTTACGAAGACACGTGCATGGAATATCAAGCTTAGTTGAAGGTAAAGGTATGTAACTCTAGAACTCAAAATCTCTGGTTCATTTTATCTCTGTAAATCTGAGTATTTTGGGTATGTTGGGTGCCATGCATGAGTGTTTTGAAAGCTTGATCTGATAGCTTTCCATTTCCAAGTCCTAATTTGATAGGTACTAGCCGTCTGTGTTGATAAATCGTATTTGTGTCTCGTTTTTTTGGGTTTTCTGGTTTCTGGTTTGCTTGTGTTTGGTTATGGTGAATCTTGTGCAAAATAATTTGAAACTCTTTCACTTGACTGATCACTGGTTTGGAATCCTCTATTTTAAACTCTAGAAAGCGGCCCACGATAAATTTCTTGGCGCCCGCATCCTCAGTCTTGTACTTTCGTTCAAGAGATTCCTATAACTTCTTTGCTATTTTTTTGTCAGAATAAATATTATACAAGGAATCAACAAGACCATTCATAATATAATTTCTACACAAATAGTCATAATGTTTCCAAGC
Source organism: Datisca glomerata (assembly GCA_003255025.1). Lineage (NCBI taxonomy): Eukaryota > Viridiplantae > Streptophyta > Magnoliopsida > Cucurbitales > Datiscaceae > Datisca > Datisca glomerata. The sequence continues at coordinate 67,280 of QANY01002202.1, forward strand.
ATCAATAACACTGATCGTTTGGAAATCATGCTCATCATCATTGAGCTTAGGAGATTCTTCAGTCAAGCATTTTGTCAGATACAGGGTGGTCAGCTAGAAAAGCATCTTTTGTTGCCACATTTTGAAATTCAAACCATTAAATTTCTCAGGTTTCTCCTCATGAAAAATAGATACAGGCACTGTTGCCATACAGGCCATAGGAGTCACTGTAGGTTTCTGCATACCAGGTTTGACATTTGAGCCCCAACAGTAGGGTTCTGCCCTTGGCTTTCAGCAACATAGATCGCTACAACATTGTTGTTAGTTTCAGTTGTCATATTTCCGTAACTGAAATATATACCAGAAGTGAGTCAACACTTTGATGGGGTACATATGATAATTTTTCAATTATTTCCCAAAACAAATCAAATAGCACTTTTACAGATAACTGTCAAGATGAACTGATGGGGTTCTAAGACCCAATCTAGGGCCAGCTCTCTTGATAGTATTTAGCTCACAGGTAATTGGAGGGACAAGTCCTCTTAAGTTCTAATTTCTTGGACATAACTTCTCTATATAGTTACTTTCCAGTTTTAAAATTTTGGAGAATATTAAAAAAATTAAGTTGAAAACCCAAATATATTTTCAAAAATCAATTTTTGGGCAAAATTTGAAAAACTAAATGAATTTCAAAAATTAATCCTATAACGTAATAACTTGTATAGAAATAATTTTTTTAAGATTGTTAGAAATAATATATTACAATAATATTAAAACGGAAATAACGGTAAAATAACAATTCTGCCAATACTTTAAATGCGACATGTAAATAGTATAATTACCAATAGCAATGTAAATATAATAATTATGAAAGAAGAGAGCTATTGCTTCTTGGTGTGTAAAATGAGGAGGGGAAGACTCCTTTTATACTATTCATTAGCTACCATTAAGTAAGCCCAAAAAAATGTTTTGGCCCTATGATTAATGCCAAAAAACGTTATCTTGACAGGGATTATCACTCTTGATTATGTCAAGATTAAATATATCAAACTCATTAAGCATAAGAAATTATATTTGCTAGATTGGATTCATAATTATCTCTAACTTATGAAATTCTAATAGTATCATGAACAAATGGTAAATTTAATCATCACTTCTCAGTCTCAGAATTAAATCTCAAATCATGCAATAGTTGACCAGACAATCACACGCATTAAGAAAACATATCATAACACTCAGCAATAATGAATAATCATCGATTAGATTGAAATTCAAAATTAAGGAACAGTCATGGTTTAGTTACGTTATAGAGAAAAAAGAGAAGAAAGATTGAGTTTGAAGAGGAAATTGGAGTTGAAATTCATTTCCGGGTTGGATCTCGTTCTTCTCCTCTCCAAGAGTTTTTTCCCTTATCTCTCACATCTAAATATGTCCTCCAACAACCCTAATAATATGTTATTTATACACTAGGGTTTGATAAGGATAAAATTGGGGTAAAAAAGAATTAAAAAAAAAGAATCTTTATCGCGCGGGTGTCGCGACGCTAGCAATCTGTTTCTCTTAGTCGGGCGCCAGCGTCATTGAGCTGAGAAGCTAGCGTCGCAGCACTGGCGCTACTACTTCTCGCGTTTGTGTGCCAGCGTCGCGGCGATGGCGCTACTGCTTCTCACGATTGTGTGCTAGCATCACGACGCCAGGATCCCGCCCAAATTCATCCTTTTATCACTTTTTATTCCGCGTTTTGCCTTCTCAATCTTCCAAAATCACCCCAAGTGCACTAAAATAAAAACAAAAATAAACATAAATCAAGTAATAAATCTCAAAGAACCAACAAAATTAAAGCAAATAATGTCTAAAACATGAGTGTGAAGCACACTCATCAAATACCCCCAAACTTAACTTTTTACTAGTTCTCAAGTAAAATAAAATAAAAAATCAAACAAGTAAACACAAAACTCTAATTACGCAAAGTCACGAATCAAGTGACGAAATGTTTTGACTAACTAAACATACCTCAAAGATTTCAAAATAGTGATAACCTAGTAAAAAATTCTGAATTGTGGTCATGGAGAACTTCAACACAAATACCAACTTACGCTACACTTTGTAAAATCCAGACTGTGTGTGTGTCACCTTAAGTTGTCCAATTTTATTAGTCTCAAATGAGTTTATGTAACCAAGTCTTATAAAAGAAGTTCTATTAATTTATAAATATATTAGAACTCCATAGGCCAACTTTTCATGTCACTCTCCACTAATCTAGGCAAACCACAACACTCAGGATTAATAGGAATTTCGTAGGCTTGTAATGTATGGCTAGGAGTTGGGGTAGGATAAAATGTATTATTTCGGCTCAATCTTTACTCATAGTCACATGAATTCTAGGAATCAACCAGGTTAACCCAATTTATCTTGCCACACCCCCAAATTTGTCACTTTCCACCTCTTGAATTATTGACCACACCCAACCATTTTTTTTAATTTGATTTCTTTAAGCTTTTCTTTTCTTTAACGAGTTTTTAACTACTAGCTCCTAAACTAGATAGTCTTAGGGTATTAGGTATTGAGGCTTAGTCACTCAAGTCCAAGAAGTTACGAAATCAAACTTATTCACAGATTTTTTTTGAATAAATATACTAAAACTTCTCCCATCCACCCAAATTGTAATAGCTCCAAGTATTTTCCTAGAACATCCAAATACTATGAGTAAGAATGGGTACTTGAGAATTTTTTTATAAACGTTAGGAAACTGTCATGAGTGATAAAGAAAATGAATATTTAGGCTCAACATAAATAACTAGGAAAACAATTATGCATAGGTTGACTTGAAAAGCTTAAACGGTTCAAAGATGACCTAAATCATGTCCTAAATGTAAAGTAGCCTTCGCCTCTAGCAACAATCAAATTAGTTCTAGAGTTCTTATGAGATCATAATGATTTCTTAAGTCACATAAACCTTCTCTAAGCAAAAAGACAATCAAACGCTCAAGGCTAGGTGCTCAATATGTCAGGATTCTCTAGTGAAATGAACATCAGCAAAGAGTTCAAACATACACAGATACATAAATTCATCATATTTCAAAGTTATCAGTAAATCAAAATCAAACTTATCACAGGCGTTAGTATTTAATTTTTAATTTTTTTGAAAAAAATAAATGAAATAAACAATGAAATAAAAATTACGAAGCAACTAAACAATGAAATAAAACCAAACAACAAAATTAAAAGCTACTACCCCCAAAGCTAAAACTTGTGTTGTCCTCAATGAAAAATATGTAAAAGAAACAAGTAAAGAGGACTTCCCTGAATGCGGATCAGCTTTTCTCATCGTTATCCTCTACCTTGTTTATGCTATCTCCAAATGGGGGTAAAGGCGGGAAAATCGGTGCCTGTGGGAGTGGATATATCATAGTAGTCAATTCTGTTTTGGTGGTCATTTCAGGTTTTTGAACAAATAAAACGTTTCGGATAATCCAGTGTTTCAGTGTGCCATTTCTGAAAAAAATTATGTCATCTAAAATAATATTATAAAATTAATTATATATAATACAACTAATATAAAAAAAATTGAATCAATATTTAATAGATTATATCATGTAAATAGTACGTAATTACCATTAAAATTCAACAAAACATCATATTTTCCTGTTTTGGGCATTTTCCTATTTCGCCCATTTCGGGTGAAACGCACTAATTTTAGCTGAAACGTTTCATTTTGGCCGGAAAACACCAAATTTTTGGGTGATAAATTACGACCCCTCATATCTTTTGGGTTCCTCGCCGGAACCAAACTGTTTTGGCCATTTCAGCCGAAATGAAATGAAATTGTCAACTAGGGGTTATACTGTGCCACCAATGTTTTATGCACACTTACTCATCATTTGTGCCAAAGCGGTGTGGTATTCGACATTGTCCTTATGCATTTGTCGTAGCTCATGGCGAACTTCACGCATTTCATTCCAATATTCCGCTTGTCTGGTGTCCATAAAGTTGGCTCCACTAGATGATGATGGACGGTTACTGACTGCTTGGCTGTCGGTGGGAAGGACCGGCTCCAGGATTTGATTCGTCAGCTGGATTCTTGTACTGCTCAATGGTCATGGGGCCAATGATATTCATGGGGTGGATTAATGCTTCAATTGGTTCCCATGTAACAAACGCATTTTTACATAACCCATTGATTAAGCTCGGCACAAAGAGGCCACATTTTTCAGATGAGGCACAATCCATAATGGAATTGGAGATAATACTTCCTACATCAATGGACATGTATGTCGTTAGCGCATAGATGAAGATCGCCCGATCCTTAGTGACATCGCTTGTGTGCGACACCGGTTTTAATTAGGCAGTGACAAAGAATGCCAAGTCTTAGCAATCTTGTCTAAAGCATTTGTTTTGATATGGTTTGGTTCTCCACTAATCGTCATCATTCATTATGTCCCTGTCACACATAATGTGTTTAACACTGCATCCAAATCCACATCCCCTTGTGCAAAAGTAGAATATTTGTCATGCTCAATGTCGGGGAGAGAGTAGTATTTGTTGATCGTTTTTGCAGAAAAAGACACTCGTTTTATCCTCACGTAAACCATTCTCTTTTTGTGAATGAATACATTGGCATAAAATTCTTGAACCAAATGGACTACACCAGCCTCATGTGCACGACAAAAGTTTAGCCTACCCCGCCTAATTATTTGTTAATTATGTGAAAGTTCGTCGCATCTACATTGAAACCCCTCTCTGGAATGATTTTCTTTTTAATAATTACCGTTATCATTCGCTCATAAACAGCTGTGGTCTCAAAGAAATTTGGATTGTAAGTTGGTGTGGATTGTTCGACTCTTTTTTGTTTCTTTGAAGTACTAGGTTGATAACTCTTATGAGCCATGGAGATAATAAAATACCACACCAATGAAAACAAGCAACAAAGCCACCCCCTACTTACGCTATAACCCAATTAGATGCACAATAACCTCCCAAATCAACAACAAATTCACAAACACTTCATTGACAAATTTTATTAAACACTTAATGAGCAGTCCAAAAGCTTGTGAAGACTGTATCTAGATTTTCTCTTCATGGAGAAGAAACTTTCTTTTTGATACTCCAAGGCCCCATTACAATGCTCAGAGCTCTGTCAATGGTGTATTTCTGACAAAAAATTGGCAAAAAGAGTTACGGTTCACCACTAGAGAGATTTGGTGAAAAAGTAAATGTGTTGTTAGTGATGGAAATGTGGAAGTTGAAATTTATGAGGTGGAGAGATTTGATTTTTGAAAGGGAGAATTCAAATTTTGAATGTTGGATATGCTGGAATTTTTAGGATGATGAGGAGTAGAGAAAATAGGAGATGAAGTAGAGGAGGGGGGTTAGGCTGTTTTAAAGTAAAAAAAAAAAAAAAAAAGGGGGTATTTACGCCCTAGCGTCATGGCACTAGCCGACTAACCTAGGACGAATTCGTCCCAGGTTTGGCATCGTGAAGCTAGGCCTATCGACCGACACCACAATTTTTTTTTTTGAAAACCTAAAGATACTTAAGAAAAAATAAATAAATAATAATAATCAATAAAATAAAATAAAAATAAAGAAAATAGAATCATGTTACCTCCCGATAGCACTTGCATTAATGTCTTCAGCTGGACGAAATGCAAATTATCATGGCGAGTCCAACATGATTGTGACCTGTTCTTGATCAATATGATCGTCCAAATACGGCTTCACCCGCTATCCATTGACTTTACAACTCCCTTTTTCTGGATGATAGAGTTCTACTACGCCGTGAGGGAATACCTTTGCTATAGTGAATGGACATGACCACACTACTACAAAAATGGGGTTAGATGATGGGTAAAACTTATCATTATAACTCTATATTGACGGCTGACCGACTGTCATCTACCATGTTGTCATCTTTAGTCATTTAAAAACTGTCATCGTAAGTACCGCGAAAAGTAGATAGATGAGGAGGAATCCCCGTCATCTTAGTCCCCGCAAAAAGCATATAGATAACGGGTATTCCCAGTCATCCAAAGTTACTCCACGTAGAGTTTAGATGATGGGGAATCGTCGTCATCTTAGGTACCGCCAAAAGTAAATAGATGACGGGGAATCTCCGTCATCTAAAGTTTAAGAAAATAAAAGAAAAACTAAATTTTATTTATTTAGTTAAATAAAATATTGGTAAATAGAAGATATTTTCCCTTTTAAAATTAACAATTTTTTTATAAGAAAATGTATAGAAAAATAGCCATCCCAAAGTTTCTTTTTCAAACTTTTCATCAACTAACAGAATCCAATATGCTAACTCATTCTAATTTTCATTCAATTTAATCTAGAAACATGGATCAAAATAATACTTTAGTTAAAAATCAAATTCATTACAAAACTGTAGTAAAATTGACAGGAAAATCATATAATTGAAACCTCTAAAAGCATCAAATTAGAAGGTCAAAGTTACTTGTTATGGGCAAGTATAGATGAAGTTGGTCATGATAGAGAAAATCATCGTATTGTACAATAAAAATAAAATAAAAATTATAATGAGTATAATTCTAAAAGATATATTTCAAAATGGGAAACGTCTCAATATACAACTTTCTAACAATTCTTTCACAATAATTATCAATAACAATCAAGAATAAATCATCAGAACTACCTTCCGCGTTTTTACACTACACACACCATTAGGGATGCAAACACATAATAGGATTCTTTTCTTGAATTACATCAAAAGTATATCTTCCCTATAATCAATAGCCAAAGAAAACCTAAACTTTAAGAGATACACACAATTTCCAAATGAATTTAAATAAAATAACTTATCGGATGAAGAAAAACTTTTTAGCATCACATCCAGGTAATGTATACAGACAAATAAGTGAAAAAATATATATAACTAAAATCATTTATCAGTAATATACAACTGGTAAGACTCACATCATAACATGAAGAAAGCAGCATTTCTACCAAACCTGGTTTCTTATTGGGAATCTGAAAGGAATAAATTCCAACATATCAAGGTTGGGATTCAAAAGCATTAGCATGTTATAACTAAATGACCAAGACAAGTAATCTAGAAAAAGAAAATGATATGAAGATGGAAGGGGAATGAGGAAATCATACAAGAGCATGATGCTAATAATAGGAAGAAGAATTTTTCAATTCAGTTACTTATATTGCAATTTTTCATAGAATTTTTCAATTCAGTTACTTGAAAGATTCCTTACATGCAAAAATCTAGACTATTTTTCTATCTTTTTCTTTGCTTATAGTTATGCAGAATTCAATAGATCAGTCATGTCTCTTTCTTTGCTTATAGGTATGCAGAATTAAAAAAATCACTCACTTTTCTTGCATGTTAACGCAACCGCTAGCTTTACATTACCTTTGACTTATATTATCCAAATAGGCAATTGCCATTGAAAAATAGAGGCTAAGAGAAAGTTGAGTTGAGTGAAAATATAATTAAGAAGGAAAAAATAGGGACCATATTCGAACCCATGTCTAAGTTTAAATGTGAAATAGGTCCATCCATTCATGTTGAGCCTATGGCTGCATGTTAATGGGGACCTCTAGTATCCTGACAGATGGCATCATTCTAAGAAAGGTAGAGAAGTCATACATGGACTTTACAGATAACCATGCTTCTCAGTGTAAAAAGAATCAGCTAAAACAATATTTCATGAGATCATAGACATGTGAATGGAAAATAGGGACCTGGTATAGAACCACAATAGTGGGTTTTAAACAACCATACAGAAACTTGATATCCAAAACTTGAAGTTCTTCAAGCCTGAAATTCAAGACACATTACATTAGTTACCAAGTAAATTTAGCAAATGGTAGGAAAATAAAACGCAAGCAGTATATAAGAACTATTAACAGGTAATCTACAGTGTTCTCAAACTTAAAGCCCATATTTCTCATATACTCAAGGGATTATTATGCGCGATTGTCGAGAATGAGATTATCATATTTATTTAGATGCATCGATGCTGCAAATTTTTAGATAGACTTCCTGAAATCATATTGGAACATTTTTTGTATGGGAATTTATGGGAGGGAAACTTGAAGCCAACATAATTTACGCGATTCATATACCCTCTTTTGCATTCTATGTAATGACTCTTGCAATCATATATTTCCATCTTTTCTCCCATTTAAACAAGCTTATGTGTCCAAGAAAATAAGGCCTAGGCAATGTCAAAATAAAAGTAAAGTACTATATCATGAAATAAAAAAACATGATCATCTATCAAATGCTTCAATAATTTTCTCAGCATGTGATTGTTCATCATTCTAGGTACCCAATTTTGTAATGAGAAGCATATTGTGGTTCTAAAAAACATATCATCTTATATTGCATATACATAATTACAATAGCAAAAATACCAGTTTCAAGTCTCAACATCAATTAATTATCTTATTAGACAACTACCTTTGTGGTGGCCTGATTCTGGTATCGTTAAAGAATTACAAGAGACACATGTAAAGTTGCTAATGATGTGCATCAATAACATCCTACTTAAACATGAGAATCAATCCACAATTGAAGCTCAAAACTGAAAAAGTTTACAAAAGATATGGGTGCACATGCATTTCAGATAAGAGAAATATGATGTTAATTACTAAAATCACTAAGCAAATTGTCACATGTCCATCATTTATCCATAAAAATTTTGACCTTATCATCGACATGTTGGACCTACAGAAAGAAAGAATTGCGTGGTTATCATAAGAAAAGATAAGAGCTTTAGAGATGATATTCAGGAGAAAATACAAGTTAGACCAAAATATGTTCAAATATAAAACCACCTAGCAGTTTGACAAGAAAAAATATATTATTATAACCAGCATTTTCAATTACATGCATAGCCACAGGGGAAGCATCTCACCTTTCTAGATACTAGTTGCTTTCCCATGTCCACCCATCTATTTTTTACTGCCTGGGCACAACCAATTTTGAAAACCGCGGGGTCCAGTTTTTTCTGCATCGATATATGCATTTTCGAGCAGATGTTAGAGGAAAACCATAAGATACCACATATATACTACATTAATACTTATTCAAAAGGTGGAAAAGGCATGATTTTGGTATGAAAATCTCAGGTCCCAAGTACCACCGCAAATTTAGTTTAGACATAAATCAGTATATTTGATCACACATATTTTTTGCAAGATTCATTAATATGCCATCCATTTAATTTTTAAAAGAAGCGAAGTAATCACCTACAAATCTTCTTTTGGGATGCCCTCAGGAGGTATACGCAGGAATAGTTGCACTTTCAGAGAATCGGCAGCGGCATAGGCCTTGCCCTCATCAGTAAGAACCCACGTCTCCTTTTTAATGTCCTGCACATTTCAACATTCATAGAGTAAGCAGTTTATAACTTAAAAAGTCAAGGCCTGAAATCAACAATTTATCAACTAGCAATCTAGAAGCATATAGAATAATACTGACAAAATGATAGAAAAATAATAAAACGCAGGAACTTAAATCTTTTGTTACTTTCATCCTTGCATTTTCACACTATATCACTACAAACAAGGTAGAAATATAGAACCATCGAAATGTACTAGCATGGAAAACATATAAGTACCAGATGTTGGGTTAAAGACATATGCTTGAACATTTAAAAAAATAGAATAGCAAAAATCGAGTGTCGGTGAATACATGGATAAACGATATAAATATGAGTCTTCATTCCCCAAGCCCCAAAACAAACTAAGTCTAACTTTCTTAGAAAATAAGTATCTATTCATGAAGAAGTATACTTACAGAGAAATAGATGAGAAAATGTTAAAACTATTGAAAGTTCCCGTGAAGAATCTACATATAATCTTCCATTGTTGAATTATCATACATATATATAAGCACTAAGTCACCACCATGGGACCCCACATTGCCACTCTTATAAACTACTGATCGCGAAACCACTATAACAAATCGATGAAAATTCATCTCGTGTTCAATGGAATACTAAGGGTAACATCATATCCGTTTCAAATCCATCTTGAAACCTAGCATTCCCTTCACCATAAATTTTAGAAAGTAACTCAGGAAACTCACCAGCCATAACTCATAAGCAAATAGAAACCTAATTCTCAAAATCTTTTAGATCAAAATATTGAAAATGAGAGTTAGAGATAAAATAGAGGAATAAAGGAACCAATAGAGAAAACAATTGAAATAAACAAGGATAACTCGCAACTCGCATGTTTTTGCGAGGAGCTACCTAAGCTTTAGGGTAGCTTCAATGGGAGCATCACGAGCTTTAGGTGAGAGAGAGAGAGAGAGAGAGAGAGAGAGAGATTGGGGCAGATTGATGGCTTGGCTTCAAAATTGAGGCCTTCATGTCTAAATCGAAGTTGCTAGGGCATTTCTGATAGGCGAGGCTATGGCTCAGGGCAGATCTGGCAGCTTGGTTTCAAAACTGAGGCCTTCATATACGAATCGAAACTGGCATTTGTGAGAAATTCTAGTTTCGATTAAGAGAGAGAGAGAGAGAGAGAGAGAGAGAGAGTAGCCAGAGAGTCGCCGCTCTGTAAAACGAGAAGACAAAAATGACAAAGTAAACCTAAAATTAGGTTTAGATTGACTATATAGTGTGGTATTTTCGTAAATAAAATGAACTTCGAGATAAATAGTACTTTTTTACACCATAAAGTAATGACGGGTTTTTTTCCACTTTCATAATAAGAAGTTAAATTTATAGCACAGAATTAGCTGTCATAGTAGAGAACACATTTATGATAGCTAGTTTTTAAGTTATCATCTTACCCGAATTATCTCACCCTACACTATTTTTCTTTGACAGATTTTAGAGAGTTGTCATCGTATCAAAGATGTGGTTGTCATCTAAAGCCAAAATTATAGTAATGCCCTCGGTAATTAAGCTTTCCTGGAAACAACCAAAGTCAAGAGTTATATTGTAACACTTTTTGGCCAGGAGAAAGTTCCTTCCGAACAATGCGCTTGTCATGCCATTGTTTGGTTCGTTCCTTATACATCCGAGCATTTTCATTAGCACATTGACGTAACTCATCTAATTCATTAAGCTGAATGTGTCATTTTTCACCAGCAGCTTGTAGGTCAAAATTTAGTTTCTTGATTGCCCAGAATGCTCTATGTTCCAATTCAACTAGTAAATGACATGTTTTTCCAAATACTAATCTGTAAGGAGACATTCCGATTAGTGTTTTAAAAGCATTTTGATATGCTCAAAGATCATCTTCAAGTTTCTTCAACCAATCCTTTCTTAAAGCACTCACAATCTTTTCGAGAATCCACTTTAATTCCCTGTTAGAAATCTCTACTTGACCATTCGTCTAAGGATGATAAGTTGTGACAATCTTATGTATGACCTCATAGTTCGCTAAAAGAACTTCAAATTGCTTGTTGAAAAAATGCGTACCTTCATCACTTATGATTCCTATTGGACTTCCAAAACGAGTGAAAATACTTTTTCACAAAAAATTCAATACCATCCTTGAATCATTTATTGGCAGCGCCACTGCTTCCACCTACTTAGAGCGTAATCTATTGCCACTAGGATATAGATATTGTTGAAAGACGATGAAAAATGTCTCATGAAGTCAATGCCCCATATAAAATTTCTACCTCCAAAATGCTATTTAGAAGCATTTCATTTCAGCGTGAAATATCCACAGTTCATTGGCATCGATCACAAGTAGCGATATAAGCATGAGCATCCTTGAAAAGAGTAGGCCAATAAAAACCCGATTAAAAATTTTTAGCAACCCTTCGATTAATACCAAAATGACCACCATATTTTGAAGAATGAAAATGGTAAAGGGTACTTGCTTTCTCTTCTTCTTGAACACACCGCCTAATGATTTGGTCCGGAGCCAGACAATGCTTGTAAAGAAAGGGGTCTTCCCAACAATAATGCTTCACATCTTACAGAAATTTCTTCCTTCGTTGGCTGGACTGATCTGAAGGAAATACATTGGTAGCCAAGTAATTTACAAAATTTGCATACCATGGAAGATTACCAATGCTTAGAGCGAAGAGTCATTCATCTAGGAAAGTTTCTTTGTTCGGTAGTTCATTCTTAACATTATTTTCATCTTGTTCCAATCTAGATAAATTATCGGCTACAAGATTCTCCGTACCTTTTTTATCCCGAATCTCCAAGTCAAATTTTTGTAGCAATAAAACCCATCAAATCAAGTAAGGCTTAACATACTTCTTCTCAATCAAGTATTTAATGGTGGAGAGTTCAGTGTACACAATGACTTTAGTTCCAATGAAGTATGATTGGAATTTGTCGAAAGCAAAGGCGACAGCTAGTAATTCTTTCTCAGTTGTGGCATAATTGAGTTGGGCATCATTAAGGGTTTAGATTGCATAATAAATGGCATGGAAAAATTTGCCATTTTGTTAACCCAAGACAGCTCCAATACCATAATCTATAGCATCACACATCAACTTAAATGGTGAATCCCAATCCGATGGTACAATTATAAGAGTAGATACCAAAGCTATCTTTAATAATGTAAATGCTTTATGACACTCCTCAATAAACTAAAATGGAACATCCTTCTTAAGAAGATTACAAAGAGGCTTCGTGATCTTGGAAAAATCTTTAATGTATATGGTAGTAAAACTCGACATGGCCAAGAAAACTCTAAATGCGTTTTACTGATGTCGGTGGTTGAAGCTTCTTAATAGTCTCAATTTTTTCACGATCTACTTCAATTCCTTTTGCTGAGACTCGATGACCAAGAATAATGCCCTCATGTACCATAATATGGCACTTTTCCCAATTCAAGACCAAGTTTGGTTCTTTACATCGTTCCTACATAAAAGATAAATTTTCCAAGCAAGAATTAATAGAAGAACCAAATACCAAGAAGTCATCCATAAATACCTCAATGAAACGCTCCACCATGTCAGAAAAGATTATCATCATGCACATTTGAAACGTCACTAGTGCATTACATAACCCAAATGGCATCCGTCTAAACGCAAAAGTTCCATATAGGCATGTGAACATCGTCTTCTCTTGATCCTCCGATGCTATAAAAATTTGATTGTAACCAGAATAACCATCTACGAAGCAATAAGATACATGGCCAGCCAGTTTGTCAAGCATATGATCAACGAATGGCAATAGGAAGTGATCTTTTCACGTGGCTTTGTTTAACTTCCTATAATCAATACATACTCTCCAACCGGTCACCGTTCTCGTCAGAATTAATTCATTCTTTTCATTGGCGACCACTGTCATTCCACCTTTCTTTGGTATAACTTGCACAGGGCTGACCGAAGCACTATCACAAATAGGGTAGATAATACCTGCATCAAGAAGCTTCAATACTTCAGCTCTTTTCACGTAGCTTTGTTTAACTTCCTATAATTAATACATACTCTCCAACCGGTCACCGTTCTCGTCAGAATTAATTCATTCTTTTCATTGGCGAGCATTGTCATTCCACATTTCTTTGGTACAACTTGCACATGACTGATGCAAGCACTATCAGAAATAGGATATATAATACATGCATCAAGAAGCTTCAATACTTCAGCTCTTACCACCTCCTTCATATTGAGATTTAACCAATTTTGGTGTTCCACAGATGGCCTATAATTATCCTTCATCAAGACTTTATGAATGCATATATAGCGATGGGCTAATTCCTTTTATATCAGAGATTGACCACCCCAAGACCATTTTATGCTCTCTCAACACCCTTAAAAGTTTGTCTTCTTGTTCACCATTTAATGAAGCTTAATAATGACAGGAAGAGTATAGGCTTCTTCCAGATAAGCATACTAAAAGTGGGTTGGAAATTGCTTAAGTTCTAACACTGGTGGTTTTTCGATAGATGACAGTTGTCTAGGTTTACCTTCTCTTAGTTCTTCAAAATCCATTTTCATGAATATCGGTGGGGTCGCTTCCAACCGATTCACACACTCCAAAATCTTCAGATCTTCCTTGTCAACTAGACATCCTTTCAATGGATCAATCGAATAACTGATATGAATTGCTTCTTCAATACATATTTTTGCACTATCCACCTACAAGTAACTATCCATATCATTTGGGTATTTTATTGCTTTGAAAACATTAAAATTTACTTGCTCTTCTTGCACTCTTAGAATAAGCTGCCCTTTCTACACATCAATAAGAGTTCTCCCCATAACTAAGAATGATCTACCAAGAGTAATTGGAATTTCTCGATCTTCCTCCATATCAAGAACAATAAAATTAGCTGACAAGATGAATGTATCCACCTTTACCAAGACATCGTCAATAATCCCTCATGGATATTTAATAGAACGATAAGATAATTGTAAAGAGACCTTTGTGTGCTTAACTTCTCCAAGACCTAGCTACTTGTAAACCGAGTAGGACATCAAATTAATACTAGCTCCAAGATCACATAGAGCCTTTCCAAAATAGGAATTGTCAATGGTGCATGGAATAGTAAAACGTCCAGGATCCTTAAGTTTTTGGGGAAATATATTTTGCAAAATAGCACCGCACTCCTCAATAAGTGCAACTGTCTCATACTTCTCTAGCTTTCTCTTATTCGAAAGAATGCACTACATGAATTTGACATAGCTCAGCATTTTTCCAAAGCATCGGTAAAAGGAATGTTGATATACATTTTCTTAAACACATCAAGAAACTTGGAAAACTGCTCGTTCAATTTTTGCTTCTGAAACCACTGAGGGTATGGAATAGTTGGGACATAGGGTGGAGGATATCGGGAAAAAGCTTTGATTTAGGCTTGCCTTCCTTCTTTTCTGAACTCTCAATAAATTCTTCACCCACTGCCTCAGTTTGTGCTTCAATTATTTGAGAACTTTCAACTGTTGCTTTCTTCGGTTCTGCTAACTCCTTGTCACTATGAAGGGTAATGGCCTTTACTTGCTCTTTTGGATTCTTCTGAGTGCTGCTCTGTAGAGAACCTTGTCTGAATAGACGCAGCTTGACTCTGAATACTAGTTTCTTGCCTCTAAAGTGTAGCATATGTTCTTTCCATAAATTGATTAGACTGTGATTTGGGCAAGAGCATATTCTAAAGAAAGTCTAGGTTGCTGAGGCTGAAATTGAGGCTGAGTAGCAACTGGTGGATTAATCACATTTTGACTATTCTTCTAAGAGAAATTATGGTGATTTCACCATCCTTGGTTATAGGTGTTGGAGAATGTATTATTCTACCTGTTGTAATTCTCAATAAAGTTAGCTTGTTCTAACTGAGAAGGAGCAAAGAGATTTGCAGATTAGCATTCAGTACTAGAATGAGGTCCATTGTATAAGTCACAACTTCCTATGTAGCATGAATAGCACTAGCATTGACAGTGAAAATGCTAAATTACTTTGACAGTGTAGCTACTTGAGCTGTGAGAGCTGTAAGAGCATCTACTTCATGAACTCCATGAATCTTTATTGGTGCATTACGCTCAGTTGGCCATTGATAGGCATTAGCATCCATTTCTTCTAGTAAAGCATATGCCTCCTCATGTTTTTTTACCAATCAAAGCACCTCCCGTTGCTACATCCACTAGCATCCTTGTTGAATTCCCCAATCCATTGTAGAAAGTTTAGACTTGTAGCCATTCAGGGAGTCTATGATGTTGACATCCCCTCAACATCTCTTTAAACCTCTTCCAAGCTTCATACATAGACTCCATATCATGTTGGGAAAATGTGGTGATTTCATTCCTCATCTTAGCTGTTTTAGTTGGTGGAAAGAATTTGGCTGAAAATTTCCCAGAGAGGCCATTCCAAGTAGTGATTGATCCAGCTGGAAAAGAGATCAACCAACTCTCAGCCTTATCCTAAAGTGATAATAGGAATAATCTCAGCCTAATTCCATCAGTTGAGACATTGTTGTGCTTGAATGTCACAAATTTCGAGAATAGTGGCTATGTGAACATTTGAGTCATTATTAGGTAAACCATTGAATTGATTACTTGCACCAATTGAATGATAGCCGGCTTAATCTCAAAAGTGTTGGCATTAATAACGGGGCGTTGAATGGCAGACGCAGCCTCATTGACCACTAGCATAGCATAGTCCTGAGTTGCCCGGTTATTTCAGTTGTACACATTTCAGGATTCTATCTAACGTCTTCCATGGTTCTTTGAAATTGTCTAGAAGCTTGTCTTCTCACTTTTCTCTTTGGAACACAAGTTCGCTCAATTTCCAAATTAAGGGGAGTCAAATTTCTGCTTCCAAATCATCTCATACACCTAAGAAAACGCATGAAAATTCAAAATAGGAAACAACCGTAAATAAATGAAAATAGAAACTCAAAATAAAATTAAGGATATGTAATTTCAATATTAATAAACAAAATTAATCCTCGACAACCACTATTAAAAAATGAGGCTTAGATGATAATGAAAACTCATCATCAAAACCCTTTAATGACGGGGATGCGACTGTCATCTATCGGGCTATCATCTAAACTCATTTTACTAAAAACTGTCATCAAAAGGTGCCACCAAAACACTTTTGATGAAGGGAAATACCCGTCATTAAAATGCCGCAAAAATATTTTTAATGACGAGGATTGCCCATCATTATAGGTGCCGCAAAAATACCTTTAATGATGGGCAATCCCCATCATTAAAGGTGCCTAAAAAAATACCTTTAGTGATGGGGAATCCCCATCATTAAAGGGTCATTTTTTTTAAAATCCTCGTCATTAAAGAGTCATTTTAAAAAAAACTGACATGGAAAGGCAAAAACTTGCCTTCTCATAACACTTTTTTATTTATATTATTTAACTTTAAAGCGAGGAACATATTGAAGAAGGCCTGCATATTAACAATTTTGAACGATCAGAAGTTTATATGAAGAAGGACAACACTGGTATAGATTGAAACTAGAAAGCAACCCAAGAAACTTTTGGCATATACAGCACATGCAGTTATCCAAATAAGTTCTTAAAAGTTATAAGTAATGTAAGTTTTTATAGAGATCATATGAAGAAAACAAAATGGACTTATCACTACAAAATTACAACAAGATATTAGGTGAAGAGAGGATGAGGAGAATTTATTGCCTTCTCATATTTAGCTTTAGCAAGTTCAAACTTTCCTTCTTTGAACAGTTTGTTCCCCTAGAAGACAGATAATAGATTAAGTGTCACTGACAGGAAGAGCTAGGTAATGATTAACAAAACACATGACAGGAAGAACTAGGCAGGAAGAAATTCATGCTTTAAGCATATCGTGTTTCTGATCTTTTTCGCTTCATCCATTATGCTTTAAGAGTTTAAACTAGTCCAATCTTGTCACGAGCAACATACATTTAGAATAGCATGGTCGTTCTAAATAATTTTGGTGTATTGTCAATATATGTGAGTGGGCACGTCTATTTCTTAACAATCTTTTATCCAATTAGTAAAATATTTAGAATAACTAAATCAAAAACTCAAATTATCTAGCAAACATCATGTTGGATCTTCAAGTACATGTATAAATAAAATATCAAGCACTAATACGCTTCCCACTGTCAATTCTTAGATTTTATTTCCATCAAACTATTAAAACCATAATTAAGATTAGTTTTTTACATGGCTGTGTATAGAAGGAAGATAAATCATAATATAGAAAACATTAGTCACTTGACAAAATCTATAGAAATCCTCAAAGAATGCCTTGTAGAGAGTGTTCCTCATTATTTCTATGTTCATGTCATCCAGATCCTACCATCAAGAAGACAAATGATAAATACTGAAGGTAAATTATATGAACCAACTCCAGTATAAGAAAATAAATCAAATGTTCCAAGACGCCACTCCTGATCTCCATGATAATTGGCAAAAGCTTATTCAGTATGGCTGACATAGTAAACCTGGAACGTTATCAATCATCATCTAGTATGAGGGAAAAAAAAGAATTCTAAGACTAGAGGATCAAAAAGTGTTATTGAAACATAGCAGTTGAATATTTGCAGTTATCAGAATAGGGTGGTGAAAGTTCACAATATGAGATTCTATATAAACTAAAAAACTCACGAAAAACCAAAATAAGTAGATTTGAAAGGTAGGCAATTGTGTCCGC
This sequence comes from Datisca glomerata, assembly GCA_003255025.1. Classification (NCBI taxonomy): domain Eukaryota; kingdom Viridiplantae; phylum Streptophyta; class Magnoliopsida; order Cucurbitales; family Datiscaceae; genus Datisca; species Datisca glomerata. The sequence goes on from QANY01002202.1 coordinate 85,308, forward strand.
CTCTTATGTAATACACCCTGAGAAGTATGGAGCAAGTGGAGTGTCAATAAGCACCAGTCTATAGAGCTCCCTCATGTTTTGAGCAACTGCCAGTGTAAAGTTCACGTAACAATGAAGACAACATTGTCTATCATGTGACCATATTTGAACAAAGCAACAGAAATATAAGAATCCCAATATATAAACTACCGAAATTCCTATCAAAGTGGACTTCAAACAAAGTCACATAACCAAAGAAACATGTGCAAGATATCTTTAGTTCTTGCATAGCAGTTGACATAACAATGCATCAAACAATCAGTAAAATGAGCAACTCCAAAAACCAATACTCAAATTGAAATGCAATAATAACAAAAACTGGAAAAACTGAAACTCTAACCTTCTTTTTCTGTGAAAAACAGAAACACTTACTTAAGATGGGAAATATGTTGGTCATTGGTTCATGACAACAATATATTCAATACCGGAGGTACTATAACTTCAAGAGTGAAAGGATATAAAGTAATTGGTCATGAGCAGCACATGATATCTAGTACATGACCAGGAAAACACACCATTGTCCAAAGGTGAGATAAGTTCACCAAAGTCAACACAGGAAAGGGAATTTAAGATGATTCAATGGTGCATAAGGAACAAAGTCTAACAATCCTATTAAGTAATAATAAAAAATAAAAGAATATATACTAATGCCCAAATGCTTCGGACACGGTTTCCTTGACAAATATTGACAATATAGCCTCTAAACATAACTGAAAATACTATAATAAGTTCTATTATCATAGAAGAGTAGGAATAGTCACAACAAGAGCTAAAAAGCTCATAAAGATTAAATTGCAGCAGGACTAACAGATTAACTTAGGATACTATAAATGTAATGAGTAATGACCAAAAACTTTGAGTAATGCTTCCTCTCCAAATTATGAAATGGTCTTATTGATAGTTGAGATGATTTTGGTATCACATTCCCTGAGAATTACCCTAAGTAAGGTGACTTCTACATGCTTTGAAAATTTTAGTATGCTTCCTCTCTAATTTATGTAAATGACTCGACAGTTATAATTTCCATTTATGTACACTAATTCCTTAGGACCATGGCTGCAAAATCATTACTCAAAAGAGCTATCTAAAATTCATAAATGCCATAGAAATTCTTACCCAAAATTGTTGTTCATTTATCAAGATAATCTCATCTTTTATATCTCCCACTCCTAGCAGAGTCAAAATGAAAGGATTATGCAGAATCAGCTTCTTCAGTTTCTCAACATTAGCACTGCCAAATATCATAAGAGTGATGTTAAAGGATCAGCATTGATCAATAACTTACATTTCCATGAAGCAAAATGACATCAAACAAAGCTGATAGTTTTAGAATTAGAACCAATGACTTAGATCAAATTCATCATGTTTCCTGTAAAAAGAAATTAATTAAACGATGTCTAAGGTCACAATTATTTAGAAACTAATTCAACTGTTGACATAAAAAAATTTATGGCTGTCATTAAAGCCTAGTTTTGTAGTAGTGTTGGTGGTTAAATTCCATAGATTCTTCATTGCTCCATATCCTATTGGCATCGACACGGAGTTCAAATTTTCCTTCCTTGCTATCTACCATTGGAGGATAGTTAACTAGTAAAGATGGATTCCAAAATCTTTCTTTTTGTTCTTTTCATGGTGGATTCCTTATCCACGACTTTTCTATTTTCTTCTTATGGATTCCAAAATATAAAAAAAAATTGTTTAACCAAATAAAAACCTTTAGATTCATATAGCTAAACATATTTTACAAAGTAAAAACTTTAATAACAAATTGATTTATATCTCACATTTAGCTTATAGCAACAAATCCTTATAGATGATTGTATATATTGACATTTTAACCCCTCTGTAGGACTTACTGGTATTCGCATCTCATGCCACATCCAAGAATGAAATGAGCCCTTTAGCAAAGGAAGAAAGATGTTAATCTTAGCTCCACCCATGATATGAAGAAACCACTTAAGTTTCTTTTCTACCTCTAGCATATTTTCTGTGATAATTTTAAGAGGTGCTACCTGTTTAATAATAAATCATAATTAAGACTTCCACATTTCTCTTTTCTCTAAATGATTAAATAGAAAAAGCAAATGAAGTCAAAATAGGAGAACAAAGACCTAAATACAAAGCATAAAAGGTTGATATGTTTGCATCAGTCTCACCATAATGCTTGTGAATTTGACCTTAGGCTATTTCATGCAAGAAAATCAAATAGTAACTAACCTCACCAAGCCCCACACTTCCGTCTTCAAGAAACAAAGATAATATAAAGCCATCCCTATAGAACTTCTGATAGTCCTTATTAGCAGAAACAAATGTAGGTCGAGCACACAATGGAAGTCTGGGATAGAAAAATAAATGAAAACATGAGTTTAACTAAAAAAGAAAATGAGCTCTCAACTTCAATTATATGATCCATTTCTTCTTGTTGATATAAAAATAAATTATCTTTGAGTTCTACCTTTGTCTATGCTTGTTGATGCTTCAAACTGCCATTTAGTAGTCCATTTAATTAAAATAGAGCAAGAATTGAACCACATGTATAGAAGTTAGTGATTAAAGTAAACAAAGAGAAACATCCGAACTACAAGAACATAAGCACAAATACAATATTCTCGATACTTGTTGACTCTTTACTCAGGCATATCAATTTTCTAATATTTAGATCATGCATTCCTCTCATTTATTTTTTGAGTAAAAAAAAAAATTTTCACTCATATATCTTCAAAGGGTATAAATCCCTTTGTATCTCTACCCATTGCACACCAGTTGTAAAAGACCAAGATAATAGATGAAAAAATTAATTCACCGCCTAATTTTGAGGATTGACTCCGTGGACACAAAATAGCGATCCACTCTAGCAGCCTGTTAAGAAAGCTTCTTGATTCATATCCTGCAGCTAAAGAATTCCATAAAGCAAGGCTTTGGCTGTAGGAAGGCAACCAGGAACATAGATATCAACTGGTACAATCTTGTCATAACCGCTGACAACATAGTATGAATAGTGATAATATCCACCACCATTAGCGCAGCTTCCCATAGAGAGAACCCATCGAGGCTCAAGCATTTGGTCATAAACCCTGCAGCAAGCCAAGAAGGTCAAACAACCATCTTTCTCTTAGTTGAATTCTTAAAGAAAGCAATAACAACATTCCAGTTTATGTGCAAGGTCCATGTTGAAGCCAGATCTAATAAACAAAATACACTAACATTGAAAGGGAAAATATAAGTAGAGGAAAAGATTTCGAACAAAATACAGATCAACAACAAAAATCCCAAAAAAATCCCAAATTTAAAATTAGATCTGAAATAAAATACAGATCTACAACCAAAATCGTGAACTTAGGGTTGACCTCACCTGTTTTTGTGGGGGGTTGCACAAGCTTCAGGGAAGCTTCAATGGGAGCTTGAGGTTACTACCAGAAGGGAGAGATGACTCTCTCTAGCGGAGGAGCTCGCTGTCACCAAGACCAGATCGAAGAAGATAGAAAGAGATGGAGGGCAACAGAAAGAGACCGAGGGAGCGACGACACTGAGCTAGAGAGAGAGACGGCGATGGCGGAGAGAGAGAGATGGAGTGTCGAGGAAGATGAGTTGAGAGGAGGCTGGATGGAGTTGAGAGGAGGTTGGATGGAGTTGAGGGAGAGAGATTAGGATTATATCATGGCATTTTTATAAATAAAGGTAATATGAGAGTAAAAAATAATCTAATAAAAAAGATTTTGACAGATTCTAGAATTACTTGTCATAGTAGATGAGTATATTATGAGAGGTTATCTAAAAGCTGTCATATTAGCTAAAAACAAAAAAAAACTCTTCAGCACTTATTTTTTTATGACAGGTTTAAGGTACCTGCCATAAAAACTAGTAATCTACTGTCACTAAAACCCCTTTTTGTAGTAGTGAACGGTGCCAAAAACTTGTTACGATTTTTAAAAGTGCAAGTATACACTATCGTTGTCAAGTAATAAAATTCTATGAATATAGAGTATCATCTACAATGATTGATTATTATTCATTATTGAAATCAAATAGACCCTAATTTTGATTGAGAATATCGAAAAGTTTGAATTATTTTGTAATATTTAACTAAAACAATTAATATTATTAAGTAAAAGTAATATGAATTTGAATGATTAAAAGTTCTAGGGATTCAAATTTCACCAAACCAATCATGCTCAAAATTTCAAATCGCAATCAATGTTTTTTATAATACTGACAATTAATTTCTCTAATGTAATTATCAATCTTTCTCAAGCATCGATAGTTATGATTCGTATACAAATCTCACTTCTCTATCAAGATTAAAGATATCGAAATTATCATTACTACAAAACTGGGCTTTAATGACAGTCATAAATTTTTTTTATGACGGGTTTGTTAAACCTGTCATAGAAAAAAGGTTTTTGAGCAGGATATTTTGCTTTTTGAGTTACATGACAGTGTTTAAAAGAGCTGTCATCAAATATTTACCTATTATGACAACTATTTTTTAAGCTATCATAAAAAGTTCTTGCTTTTTTTAAGATGCATGCACGATACCCATATTTTGTTTTAATTACGAAAAAGCTATCTATATAATGCTCAAACTTCTCAGAACCTTAACATTCCCTCTCATCTTTCTCATCTCTTAAACAATCACTCTCATCTCTCTCAACCCTTAAACACACACACACACAATATCTCTATCTCTCTCTCTCTCTCTCTCTCTCTCTCTCTCTCTCTCTCTCTCTCTCTCGTTAATTATCAGTAGGGAAGAGGCTTCCACTCTCGTTTGCTGCAATGGCAAAGAAAAAGAAAGCTAGGGTGTCAAGGAGCAATCAATGAAAGAACGATGGTTCGAGGTGGGTTTTGTCCCTATGATGTTTGGTATTTTGAATTTCACGGTGGTCAACATAAGGTAAAGGTTTTGATTTTATTGTTTTTTGTTAAGAGTCTCTTTGATTTCAGCTTCCGAGAAGTGGAGGAACTAGTTCGTCTCGTTAGGCTTGCTATGGAGGCCATAAGCCATTCAAGATTCAGCAGTGCTATAGATGTAAGTTAATCATGTATATAGCATGTTTTTCTGATTTATTTCTCCAGATCGGCATTAAGATAGGGAAAAAGATGCTTACCCAGATCTATACAACCTGACTTGATAATGATTAACAAATAATCAAGTTGTTGTTGTTCTTAGGTTTACTGTCATTTAAATTTTGATAATGATTATAAAAAAAAATCAAATAATTTTTCAGTATAATTGGAAGCTTGCCTGATGCAAATTTCTCCCGAGCTTCTTATGTTTTAATGTGCTTATAATCACATGTTTATGTGGCATTCCTATTTTGGTGGGGTTGTTGCTTACAATCATATTTTAAGTTGGGAAATTTGCAATGATAGGTAGCATCATGATCGGTTCGCTGTTCTAGGGAACTTAATATGAAATTTTCATGCAGAGGGCAGAGAAGCTTGAGCTTTACATTTGCAATAAATCAGCTAGGGTAAGCAGGAAATTGAAAAGTGTCGATAGTAATTCTATAAAGAAAAATGTGACAGACAGATCTCCAAGTTTTCTCCTTGCACTTCACTGTATTTATCGGATTCTCAACCATACGAATGAACATAAACATGATAGAACAAAACTAAAGTAAATGGCATTTTCCATTAAGTAGGGTTACCCAAAAAAATAGGGTCAACAACATCAATTCCCTTAAAGCTTCACTTTGAATGTCACATTACTCCCTAAATTATAAATTGCCTCATTTTGATATCCCAATTATCATGCTTGTCTAGTTGTTTAGTTGACACAAATGACTTAAACATAGGAACCCATTGTTGTCATTTCTGTTGTTGGATTTTTCATGTCTTAATGTTTTTCTTGAGAATGGTTTCTTATGTTTTCGTTGGATTTGAGATAACTGAAGAAGGCATAGAGTAAATCTCATTCTGTTAGTCATGCGATTCTATTCACTATTTATGTTACTGTTTTCATATGAATGTTTCAATACTTTATATGCAGACCAATTGTTAGTCAGAATGTCTTAGTAATCAATTGTTCATTAATTCTCCAACCATTCTGCTCATTCCAATTGCAATTTATTAAGGGAGTTCAATGTCATTTCCATTTCAACAGTTGAATATAAGAAGATGAGATGATTTTGTCTTTTCCTACTTCAAATTTTGCTCCTTATCAACTCCCTCCATTTTACACTGGCTTCACTGCTGCAACTCCAGTTATTGACTACAGCACCAGTTTCTTGAAAGCACATGGCTCGTGAAGATCAGGGCTTAAATTTCTAGTTTCTAAGAAGGGGTCAAAATGGAGGACTTTTGTAGTTCAGTCTGACGAAATGTCTATTTTACAAAGTCAAGGAGGAAGTTGGGAAGATCCTGATAATGGCAATGGTAGTGAATATGATTAGGATGAGGATGAAGAAGAAGAAGAGGAAGAAAATGACTTGGATTTTGAAAGTGATTAGGAGGAGGAAAGAGATGTTTTAGTTAGTTTTAACATTGAGCAGCTTGCAACAAACGAGTACGAGGAGAATCTTGTCAACACAAGATTATCATGCTTGTCTAGTTGAACAAAAACTAAAGTAAATGGCATTTTCCTCGTTTTGATATCTCAACCTCGAAACACATAGCCTTGTGGGGTGTAGTTGGCACCCATAAAGTCAATTGGATTTGTAAGGTTTAGTCTTCACCCATAAGAAGATCGTGGGATTGAAAATCTTCAAGGGGGCTTAGAGTGTGGATGTACGGATAGGATTTCCCGAACCACATAAAAATATCGTGTGCATATCTTCTTCTCCTTCTTCTCTTTTTATTTTGTGCTATTTATTTTCCGCACTTAATTTTTATAATTTAATTTCCGCACTTTAAGTTTCTGTAATTATTTTATTTGCTTATCTTATATTTCTACATTTATATTATCGCAAGCATTATTTACTTCAACACTTTTATCTATTACTGATTTATCTTTTCAAAAGTTAAACTCGTGGAACATTGAAGTTCATTTTTGAACATTCATTTTCCATTTGAGTGCAAAAGTCTTTAATTTCAACACGATCACCCAATTCACCCTTATCTTGGGTTGCTATATCGATCCTAAAATTGGTATCAAAGCTTGGTACTCTATACATAAGACTTAATCATCTTGAGTTATGGCATCCATGAGTGGTTCTTTCATTGAAGGTCAATCTACTACTAGACCTTCATTTTTCAATAATAATGATTAAACTTATTAGAAAGCGAGAATGATGATTTATATTCAATCGATTGACTATGACTTATGGGATTTTGTTGAAATGATGCTCACATTCCATTCAAAACTGTGGACGGTAAAAATATTGCCAAATCAAGTAGTGAATGGAATGATGATGATAAAAAGAAAATTTCTTTAAATGATAAGGCTATGAGTGTCTTGTTTTGTGCTCTTGATAAAAATGAATTTAATAGAATTTCTACATGTGAATCTGCTAAATCTATAAGGCACATGTTAGAAGTCACACACGAAGGTACAAATCAAGTTAAAGAATCTAAAATTAGCATGCTTGTTCATAGTTATGAATGATTTAAAATGAAGCATGATGAATCCGTACGTGATATGTTTACTTGTTTCACCGATATTATTAATGGCTTGAAATCTCTTGGTAACGCTTATTCTAATATTGAAATGGTGAGAATAATTCTTAGGTGTCTACCAAATAATTGGGAGGTCAAGGTGACCGTCATCCAAAAAACCAAAGATCTTAAAACACTTCCTCTTGAAGAACTTATTGGCTCATTGATGACGAATGAGATGAGGCTAATGAAAATGACGAAGAAGATACATCAAAGAAGAAGAGCATTGCACTAAAATCAACACTTGAACAATCTGATAGTGAGAAAGATGACTATGATGAGGAAGATGACATTGCCCTACTCACTAAGAGATTCAAGAAATTCTTAAATAGAATGAAAAATGCTCCAAGAAAAGATGAAAAGAAGATACCTCGTGACACATTCTCGTGCTATGAGCGTAAAAAGCCGAACACATAAAAGCTGACTATCCAAATCTAAGTAATTCCCCAAAGAAGTTCAAAAGAAGAGCATTCAAGGCAACTTGGGATGAGACTAATGATAGCGACTCTAAAGGTGAAGAAGAAGTTGTAAACATGTGTTTCATGGCACTAGAAGATGAGATAAGTTCTTCTAAGCTAACTTTAAATGATAAACCTAGCTATGAAGAACTTGAAAATGCTTTTGAAAAGCTTTATAGTGAGTTTGAAAAACTTCGCTTAAAGAACAAAATTATGAAAAAATGGTTTTTCAAAACTTCAAGCAGAAAATGGGTCTTTGAAAAATGAAAAATTGAAAATCAAAGAAATCTTACATGTTTTACATTGAGACCTTGTTCAAAGCCAAAATAAAGAAAATGATTTAAATTCAACCATTTTTAAATTTACAAATGAAAGAAACAATCTTGATAAACGTCTTGGTAAGCAAAGGAAAGTTTCCGATAAAAAGGGATTAGGATATCAACCTTTTCAAAACCAAAAATATCACAAAAATATTTTTGTAAAACCAACACAATATCCTCCTATCATTTTGTCACTATTGTGGGGTTAAATGTCATAAAAGTTATTCATGCTTTCATAAAAAGAAAGCTATTTTTGATGAAAGAAATAAATGGATTCTTTACAACACTAACCCTCAAGGACCCAAAAAGATTTGGGTACCAAAAGTTAACTTTTAAATTTTTATGTTATAGGAACCATTGAAGAAGAAATATAAATGATATCTTGATAGTGGATGTTCGAGACATATGATCGGTGATGAATCAAAACTTACCCAAATTTGTCGAAAAAAGGACATGTCACCTTTGGAGATGATAAGAAAGGCAAAAACATTGGTATTGACTCCGTAAGTAATGACTCTTCTCATGCTATAGATAAAATTTTACTTGTAGATAGTCTAAAACATAATTTACTTAGTATAAGTCAACTTTGTGATTAAACCTATAGAGTAATTTTTAAAAAGGATTTTTGTCTAATTGTAGATAAAATATCAAATAAAATTTTATTTGTTGGACAAAGAAACTAAAATGTCTACACTATTAATCTAAGTGATTTCCAAAATTATAATGAAAAATATTTTCTAGTTTTTGACAATGATAGTTGGCTACGGCATAGAAGACTTGGGCATGCTAACATGAATTTATGTTCAAAACTATCAAAAAGTTATTTAATAAAAGGTCATCCAAAAATAAATTTTGTGAAATACAAAATTTGTTATGCATGCCAAATGGGTAAACAAGTTAAGAGATCTTTTAAATCAAAACATATGGTGTCAACCACTAGACCATTGCAATTATTATACATGGACCTATTTGGTTCTTCAAAAATTACAAGTCTTAGGGGTAAACACTATGCATTTGTCATAGTTGATGAGTTGTCAAGATATACTTGGGTTTTATTTCTAAAAAATAAAGATGAAACTTTTAAAGAATTTATAAAGTTTTGCAAACTAGTTCGAAATGAAAAAGGTTTTACAATTTCAAAAATTAGAAGTGATCATGGTGGAGAATTTGAAAATAGAAACTTTGAAACTTTTTGAGATAAAAATGGTTTTTCACATGAGTTTTCTACTCTTAGAACTACACAACAAAATTGTGTTGTTGAGAGGAAAAATCGATCCCTACAAGAAATGGCAAGAACAATGATAAATGAGAATGACTTACCTAAGTATTTTTGGGCCGAAGTCGTTAATACATCTTGCTACATTATGAATCGTGTTTTACTTAGACCTATTTTAAACAAAACCCCTTATACTTTGGAAAAATAAAATTCCTAATATTAGTTATTTTAAAGTTTTTGGGTGTAAATGTTTTATTTTAAATAATAAGGACAACCTTAGTAAGTTCGATTCTAAAACTGACTTAGGAATCTTTTTAGGATATTCCACATCTAGCAAAACATATAGAGTTTATTAGAGAAGAACATTAGTTGTGGAAGAATTCATGCATGTTGTCTTTGATGAATCTAGTCTCTCTAACATCTTTTATGATCAAGATGATGAATTTATAAAAAAGGTAGAAGGCGTTAATATCAATACTAATGAAGGATCAAGTCACTCTCTCCAAGAAAATGTCAAAGTACAAGATTGCAACCAACTTCCAAAAGAATGGAAGTTTGTAAAAAATCATCCAAAGAAGCTTTTAGTGGGAGACATATCAAAAGGGGTAGAGACTCGTTCTACGCTTCATAGTATTGGTAACGTTGCTTTTGTTTCTCAACTTGAGCCTAAATCATTTATAGAGGCCGAAAAAGATGAATATTGGATAGTTGCTATGCAAGAAGAACTTAATCAATTTGAAAGAAATAATGTATGGGAACTTGTGTCTAGGCCTTCTAAGCACTCGATAATTGGTACTAAGTGGGTGTTTAGAAATAATGTAGATGAAAATGGTATTGTTACTAGCACAATGATATAATCAAGAAGAAGGTATAAATTATGATGAAACTTTCACTCCTGTTGCTAGACTTGAATCAATAAGAATACTATTAACATTTGCATGTTTCAAAGATTTATATAAATGGATGTCAAGAGTACCTTTTTAAATGGATACATCATGGAGGAAGTTTATGTAGAACAATCTCCCGATTTTTGAAGTTTCAATTTTCCAAATCACATGCATAAACTTATAAATGCTCTCTATGGACTAAAACAAGCTCCTAGAGCTCATCTCTTCGCTCAGAATGATCCACATACTCTTCATCATATTCATATGTGGTTTGTATACGTTACAAGCATCATTAACCACATCCATTTCATCATCTTCATCATACCTAATAGTTTCTTCATGATGATACCAATTTGTATATGTACGGTACATATCTTTGATAATTAAATTCTCAAAAATATCATTAGGATATTGATGACTCATATTCCTACATTTCTTACAACGGTAAGGAATTTTTTCAGGATGATATGCATTCTTTATAGCCTCTCTAATGAATTGTCTTGCTCATTGCATGTACTCGTCCGAAGCTCTATCAATTCAAAAGTAAAATCTAAGTATTTAAACTATCTTTTTCAATACTTAGATTGAACTAGAGTGAAAATTAATTTTCATTACCTGTTACAATGCATCCAATATTTATCCATCATGAGAAACTACAACTATGAATATAAGAAGCGTATTAATTGATACATTTGGTTAGTACTTGTAGGCGCTAAATAAAACATGTCAAATTTATTCAAGGATTTTTTAAGGTATGAGTTTTCTTATTTATTTGTCTTCTTTTTCCTTTTCATCTTCTTCTTCATTCTTCTTCTCCTCCTCCATCTTCTTTTTTTTCAGATGTTGTTCTGTTCTAAGACTTTTTAAGCAAAAAATAGTTTTCAATTTGTTTCTTAATTTGTTTTTAATTAGTATATTATTCTTATACCGTACGATACATCTAGAAGAAGAAAAAATGGAAGAAAATTGAGAACATTGCTCAAGATTTATTATTGTGACAAGTTATATTTTAGACATAGACTTATTATTGAAGCCCTATACTCAAATGTTTATGAAGAAATGATTCACATAGGAACTAAGGTCTCGAGCAATGGTGACTCCAGTCATGACTCTAGGAGCTTTATCTTTCTCTTCAGTTCCATCAAACCAATACTTTTTTTGTTCTTAAATGATTATAAGACTAACTTCTCTTTAAATTTAGGTATTAAGAGAGCTCCTAATAAACATATGCAGGATAATCACAACAAGAATGTAACATTTAAGATCAGATAAGCACACAAATTCTTCAAAGATATCAAATTATCGAAGACTTGAACTCCAAGTAGCATATAATTAAAACAGGATAATCAATAAGATTAGATGCCACATACTTGGCTATGATTTTGATACAATATGTAAAGCTTCAGCACAAGGCTTTAATTCTCTATCCACTGAACCATTCCTCCTTGATGATACCACTCCTCCAAATCACTTACTGTTAAAACACAGTACCTGTACAACATGTATTATGGGTTGTGAATGTACATTTAGATTCTGTTCTTTGGAGTTACAAACAAATACTAAAAGGTAAATTACATTTCATACAAACAAGATGTTCATGTAAAACAAATAAAATTATATACACAGGTAGTCTTCGTTTCACATAATAGGTCTCCAACAGAAAATCTTCTAAGGGTTTAAATCACATGTAGAGATCATTCTATATTGCTTTTAGGACACTTAAAGTGAAGGAGAAAAAGAGAGCCAAAGTGGGAAAATAAGGAAAAATGAAGACCCTAGATATTACATTATCATTGCCTTGAATTCTAATTAAAGACCTTAAAGCAAAATAATTTTGGATTTGGGTTAAAGTTGACTCTTATGTGTGGCTAGATATCAAATGTGTTTGTCCTTGCTAGTGATGATCTGTTCTATTCTAGCATCTTTAATTAAAATATCTCCAAGCTGCTTAAGGAATTGTTTGGACAACCAGAAAATATCTCGACTTGGATTTGGATAGAAAAAAAAATCATATATGATATTGATTAAGCTTTTCTTAGACATAGTAAATCATTTGTAGGGAAAAAGAGACTGAAGCCAATTTCATTCCCAAAAGAGGAGTAAAATGGGGGGTAAATAGTGAACCTTGGGATATAAAAAATTATGTTATTTTATCTATTCTCCTTTGATATTGTCTCTACAGAGACCATCTTTCTATCAAAAAGAAGAAAAATAAACTGTTATAAAACAACAAGAGAATCAAAAACCCAATTTTGTAAAAACAAAACGCAGTTTCAATCCCTCGAGTAAAGTATTCTCAAACATGTAACAGATTATAGAATCCATTTTCTTTCTAAATGTACCCAAAGAGAGGATTGAGGATAAAATTCCAAACGTTACTCTTAACTCATGGAATTTCCGTTTCCTTAAGAATCCCAAGATAGTCCTTCACATCGTCTAATTTAATTCATAAATAAGCAAACATTGGATTTCGCTTAAAAATCCACAGACCAAACTCAAGAATTATCAAAGAAGAACAAAATCTAAAAAACTGATAACAAAAAACCAGAAACAGTGATTAGAAAATGAGACCAAACTCGAGAATTATAATCGTGGCTTTCATAAAGCTTCAATGTGTAACCTAGTCTTTTGTTCTTCTGTTTGGCTAAGATGATGAGGGTTGGGGCTCTCTCTTCTTTGAAATTCTCTTCTTCAACAAAAACCAGTGAATCAAAAACTTCTTCTACAAACCTAGCCCTAATTCGCTCTTTATTCTTTAACAAGAGAGTGAGAGAGAAGCTAATCGATGAACTTTGCTCTCTCTTATTCCTCGAAGGCCTAGATGTAGGTTTTTTATTTGTATTTCGAGAGGGAGAAGCTGCGAGAGAGAGGTTCTTTGTGTTTTGTATTTTGAGAAGAATAGAGAGAGAGAGAGAGAGAGAGAGAGAGAGAGAGAGAGAATGAACAGAGCTTGTCTCTGAAAATCAAGAAGAATCAAGAGAGACTCGAGAAGGAACAGAGCTTCTCTCTAAAAATTGACAAGAAGAGCTTCTGAGAGTCTCGCTAGAGAAGGAGCAAGAGCTTCTCTAAGTCCCACATGTTTTTTTGCTAAGTCTCGTGTCTCTAAAAATTTGCATCCCTCTTATTTTTTACTTTTAATAGGAACTTTTTTCACGTGGTCACAAAAAGTCTTGTTGTTTTGAGTTTTTTACAGGAGGAGACTACGAACCCTATATTTAAACTCTGTAGAATGTCATATTTATTGTAGTGTATGTTACAAGAAAGAATGGATAAGAAAACATATGTCTGGAAAACCATCATGGGGGTAAGATAATTTTGTTAAAATCAATAGCTCAATCCCTTCCTAATTATGTTATGAGATATGTTTAAATTCCTACGCATGTTTGTTCCTAGATAGAAGATTCTAATATGAGATTGTCGTCATCTAAAGGTAATGATAATATGGGCATTACTTGGAATTTAAGTAATGAGATGACAAATAGTAAGAGACGTTGGGTTTAGGTTTGTAGAATTGGAAGAGCTTAGTAGTTCTTTGCTTGCTAAACAAGCTTGGGTTAATCTAGATAACCCTGACAATCTTTGTGCTAGACTTATTAAAAATATTAATTATCCTAACAATGATTTTCTAAATTTTCAAGCTGGAAAAACTAGTTCTTAGGCCTGGTAAGTTTTATGGTATGGTGAGGAAATTATTCAAAAATATTCTTACTAGAAAATAAGGAATGGTATGGTTGTATTATTGGGGATGATAATTGAGTTCCTAGTGAGGGGAAATTGAATGATTTCAAGAATCCCTTTTAACCTAGTTTCTGATCTTTTTTATTCTCACACTAAATGTTGGAATAAAAGGGTTATTAGTTTTTATGTCCTCCATGGATTTCTAAAAAAATTGTATACCTATTTCTAGTAAAATTGTTTGTTATCAATTGATTACCAACAATGTAACGAACATTACTATGATGATTAATTATGAAGTCATGTGGGAATATAATATAGTAATGAGTAAATAGTTTGGATTTTCTTGAAGTAGTAGGGGTACTGCTAAGCATCTCATGTATTCGACAAGGTAAATCATCAGTAACTACGACTGTGTCCACGAGGCTTACAAAGACAAACTCCATTATGAACTTATTGACATAAACTAATTTTTGATGGAACATGGCAGAAGCAAACAACAATCATGCCTATTAACTAAAAAAGTAACGACTTAGAATACCTTGAAAATATTATATAGAAAAAAATAGATTTCAATACCTTTTCTATTTTTGAACCTAGAGGATTTGGGTCGTCCATTATACATTAGACATAATAGAAAGTCTAGAGATAGTTACCCTCCTTCAAAATGTAGGTGAGAGAAAAAAAGTAATATTATTGAAGGGGTGGGAAATATTTATGTGGTGTATGACTTTACTATTTTCACCTCATCAACCTGCTGAGATGAGTTGCTTGTTAGGGGTGATTTTGGACTATTACTAGGACTAGTCTTTTCACCAGCCATTGTATTCAAGCCTCAATGTAGGCACTCAATCATCTCATGTGTGCATATCATATTCTTTAGAGATAACTAATGAATTAAAGGAAAAATGTCATATAAAACTTTTGAACAAGTCTCCGTGTTCAGCCGATTGAAGCCGCTGAGATTGAGCCGATAGGCGGGATCTGTAGAACATATCCTCTTGCATTAGAACTTGGATCCCAACTCTGTATTTATTCTCTAGAGACTAAAGAGTCATATTGTCTCAATTATCATAAATTGTTCAATATTTACGTCAACAAGATATCATTAGGTATTAAGAACTACAAAATGGAAATAAAATATGAATAAACGGACATACTGTCAACAACTTTCTCCACTAGTGCATCGAAGAGTTATGCTCTACTTAGATACATAATATTATTACTCATCCTGGTAATTACCCGTTCAAGCTCAGCCGTCGGACGCCTACTACCTCTGACGAGGAGACAAACTGGGTTAGTGGACTTGGCGTTATGGACATTCGATCTTTTATCTGCTTTTTCAGCAACGACATCTCCAAAATATGTACTCGAAGTTTCAGAAGTAGCATCACGTGATGTTGTACCAATATTTCATTTGCATCATCTTTAGATAAAATAGAAATATAGCCATTGGGGCTTTTTTAGTCAAAGCAACTATCAGTGCTTTATCCGTCTTTCTTTTAGGGAGATGATTTTTCTGTTGATCCATTAACGCATGACAAGTAAAAACACAAAATTTGATAAGCCTATATGAGAAATATCAAGGTATACAATGGGTTCTCTACGATACTTTGCAGCTTAACTAAGTAAAGATAGTAGATAATGCTTCTCAACACTGCCATTTCCCTTGAGCCACGTCAATGGCATATATGGATTGTAGGATCTGTTCTCAACGAGAGTGATCGACTAAAAATGATATTGATCTAACAACTATTGCAATAGAAGTAGAAAATATGAACTGACTTTCTTCAATATGATTTGACCCATCCAACACCCACCTCAACGATCTGCAACCGGTTTTGACTCCTTGATGGAAAGCTGAGAAGGTAATTTCAAAATTGACGTTGTCATGCTCTATGATCATAACAGGGTTCAACTTAATGATTTCAGAATGGACGCTGTCATGCACTATGTTACTCTCAACCCTTGCTTCATGGACTAAATGCCCAAAGACTATAAAGATTTTTACCCCCTTTTCCATAGACAGAAATTGCTAGTACAGACCCACAACTTGTTCTGGTCTAGAGGGGACCATTGTTGCCCTTGCAGATGATGGGCGAACTCGTCTTCAGGGTGGCAAGAATGGATTGAAAGAATGGGACCAACCATATTTGATGCATTCCAATTTTTGGGATTTTATCCTATTGAAGAAGCTTTAATGTCGTCACATGAAACTGACATACACTTTGAAATCAGCGGACGACATGGAAAACAATTAGCATATTCACACTTCAGAGAGCTATTCCTTTATTTTTATACAGGCTTTGCAATTTTGTCTTCTGTGGCGTCGGTGAAAGGATCACAATTGAGTATTGCCATCTTGCAATTGTTCTGGCCTTGGATAAGTCTCGCCTTAGCATTTCTATTAGTTAATCTGTATCATATTGGCTTATCTTCAAATTTAGACGTTAAATAAATTCACGGAGAAGGACAACTCCAGCCTGTTTTAGATATCACAGGCCGTTAACGTTAAATTATATTCACAAAAATGTGAACTTCAAAACTATTAAGTTGGTTTTTTCAATTGTAAATTGACCAGTTATATATATATATATATATATATACACGAATAAATATATATAAGTTATATATAAAAGACTAGGAGATATATAATAAAAATAATAATCATATATAAGTCTAATATTACACGATAGTTACAAAACACGATACATTTCATATACTTTATATGTAGTTCATGTGTAATGCCCGTGTATTATTACTAGTAGGGAATAAGGGAATGTGGATAATACATGCTTTTTTTAAAATTAATTTTTACTGACTGATCTGTCCATCAATTCTTACAAGCAACCGCCTAGATGCTACAACATCGAGTTTCACATGATGCATTTTCAAATATCTTTCGAGACTGAAGCTTACAGAGTACGGCTTTTTAGGCCCATGCCCTACTTCCAAAACTGGCATGGACTGATGTCGTTATTTAAGATGATCTCATATTTGCTCCTCGGGTTATCTAACGATGCGTATATACTACTCCAGTAGTGTAACAATATAAAGGTAGCACCCCACGTGCCCATAAATAGGCCACTTGTACAGTCGGGTTTGTTCATCAGTTTAATTCATTATGATGAATACTTCTGCACCAAATTTTCCTCCATTTTTAGTTTTAGCTTTCTCAAAATGTTTTGACCAAATTCTTCCTTATAACTTTCCTAACAGTTGGCTTTATTTCCCTGTATATATTAGCGGCGGGGAAGCCTGGCCTTCAGCATATATATTAGGACATTCCCACTTCACCCTTGGGTCATTTTGTCGAGGCTGAGATGTCTTTCATCTATGCTTGCAATCTATGGGTTACAATCGTAACTGTGTTTGTGATACCTCGCCTCTTTACTTCTCAAAATGTTTCCCCAAATTCATCCATTATCTTTCTTAACCATTTTCCCTCTTCCCAAAATCTTGTAGATTAAGTGCATTTAGGAATAACATATATTTTGAAGCTAGAGATTTGTTCAATTTCGACCTTATAAACAAGAGGGAAAGTTTTTCTAAACGCAAGACTTTGAAATATGTTTGTTTCAACGTGCATATGTGTTGTTTCCTCTGTTATGTTGGAGGTTGACTAATAAACTTTTTTTTGTTAGCAACTTATAGGTTAGTTAAAGAAGAAAGTAAAAAAAATCAACATAAACAATATGTCACATCTTGAAACAGAAATAATAACAATTATTAGTAACAATTGACCACAAATAACATTTTTTGTCAAGAAATATTATAGATTGATTGTAGATAAATCAACCAGAGCAATCAATTTCAATACTTATAACAATAAACTATGTAACAAAACTATGGAATAAAATTACTTAATAGGTAGCTAGCTGGTTTTATTCAATAGTTTGTTGTTACATATAGCGTAATTGATTATTTTGTTTGGGTGATACTGCAATCAGTTCTTTAACATTTCTTGACAAGAAAAATTGTAATTTTTATTAATCATTGTTATTATTTCCGTTTGAATATTGTAACATAATGCTTATTATGCAGACAATGTGCATTTGCCAAGGACAGTTGTTCAGAAGCTGGAGATTTTCACAATTTCTTCCTCAAGCTATTTATTTCGAACCTGGAGATTTTGCAATTTTGTACTCTGGATCTTAATTACGGAGCTAATCAGGCTAACCGACTGACTGATTGCACAACTACAATTAGTTAGCTTATAAAACAATAGAACTTGTTAGCAACAACTGTAACCAATATTGTAATCAATTTGTTAAAGTAAGTAACTATAATGTAATTGTTTTTAAGCATTCAATTACCGAAGTACGAATAGAATACATATTCTTTCTTCTCTCTCTCTTACTCTTTTCTTCTTACTGCATCAAAGCTTCATCTGCTGTATGTTTTGTCAATGCTAATGATATGGACGCATTTGACCCATGTGATTTGATTGTTTTGTTTTCTTTAGTTGTTCTGGGTCTAGTCATTGTTTTGTCTCGTCAATGCTAATTATATGGAGGCATTTGACCCACATGATTTGATCATTGTTTTCTTTAGTTGTTCTGGGTCTAATACATTGTTTTATTTTGTCAGTGCTAATGATATATGGGCATTTTACCCACATTTCCATAAGCCTTTTCATTAAAATAAACTAAATCGAGTCAACAACCACTACAAGAAAACCCTCTATTAATAGCGTTTTTGTATAACATTTTCAGTGAAAACGCAATAAAATACAAAAAGCGATCACACAAAATTTCAGTTTTCATGAGGCGCTAAGTAAAAAGGCGCTTATTTTTTTTGTTTTGCTTAGCGTTTTACCAATCCCCCCCTTTCGGCGAAAAAAACATCAGAGCTTCTCTTTGGCTTTTCTTTAGTGAGAGGCTCTCCCAATCGCCTGACAGTCAGGATCCACCAATTGCCCCTTCAGCTTCACCGCTCATCACCAGCTTCTCCTTCACTCTTGTTTTCCTCATGATCGAGCTTCTTCTCCTTTGTGTCCTAAAGCAAGTAAGGTAGGTTTTGATTTTCCAAGTTCATTTTCTTCTTCGTATAAGAGCTGGCTTTTCATGGCTTCTATGTTTGTCGTTCTTGCGTCTTTGAGAATAGATAGATAGGGCTGGAAAACACGCACAACATAACGAAGTTGGGCACTCGTGGCTTCTCTCTGTCTATACCTTTTCATCTTATAAGAACAGAGATTTCTCTCTTCCACAGTAGCAAACCTTGATAATCTTCAAATCAGCCATAGCATAGCTCTCCAGATGGTGAAATCAGAAACTGAATTCGACAATCAACCTTAGTCAAGCTCTTTATAAGGATCCCTTAGCTTCCCTGTATGTTTCCCTTCTGCGCGTTGCTTTTACCTTTGAGATGTCCTCTCTCTTTTTCTCTGAGTGCTACCCTAACTCTATATTGTTTTTCAGTTTCATTATTCTAATTGTTCATCTAGTTAGACTTTATTTATATATGCATTTGCCCTCCCTCCTTTCTTCTCAAAATGTCATTTTCCTTTTGAGAGATTGTACATTCCTAAAATCATTTCTTTTGGTGTTTGTTTAGGGCTTTCTGTGATTCTCGTAGTGCTACCAGCAGAGATTGTATTGTCTAATGGTGTCTAAACTTCGTTCGTGGCACCAACGTAAGGTGTTACCGACTTTCATTTATTAAGTGGATTTGACATTGTTTATTGTTTGTTCATTTAACTTAAGGATGGTGCTTGTGTTTAAGCAAGGGCATCAACTAAAGGGAAATGCATTCAGGTAATCCTTTTATCTTCCTTGGTAACACCTCGACAATACCTTTTATAAGCAGCATGGTTGCTCTTACACTTTTCAGTTTGTAATTGTTTCTCTATCTAGCTGGGGTCTTCTTATCTTTGTAGGGTACAAGTTCTTTAGCAGGGGCAAAGGCAACAAAGAAGAGGTACTTCTACATTCTTCCAAAGCATCAATTTGTAGTGTGTGTGTGTGTATTTATATTATGCCTTTTGTAGATATTTGCTTGGCTGCTCTGATTTTAGTTTCCTACTCCCTTTAACTTTGCATGTTCTTATGGAACTGTGTTTCATAGGTTTTTATGGATCGGTATGTACTCTTCTCATCCTTCAAAATTTCTTTGATTTCATTAAAAGGTGCAAAAAATGGTTTTGAAATGGAAAGTGAATTATAGAAATCTATGAACATTTCTGAGGGTAATGTTGTAAACGTAGATTAGGGATAATTATCCCCTATGATAATTATCTCTCTCTCTCTCTCTCTCTCTCTCTCTCTCTCTCTCTCTTATTTCTTTATCTTTCAGCTCTATGTTGCAGCTCTATTTTCCAGCACTTCCCTGATCAAGTTCTCAAGCTTAAGCATTTCACCATTCTTATACGGTCAGAGACAAATAAGGTATGCATCCTCGCCTGAGACTGTTTCTTTACCCATTTCGTTCTCTTGAGTACTTTAGTCAACCTCCCTTAGAGTTCATCATTTTGTTTGGTTTCACTTATGGCATGTGACAGTGTAAACATTCTAGTTCTTGTTGTAATTAATATTTTGAAAATCAAGGTTTTTGTTATGTGTTGGAGGTCTCTCAATATTGGTCTTGGGGATATTTTTTGGATAGCTTGCTCACACTCTTTTAAGATTTGTGAGGTTAGGTTATAATTACCCTGTCTCGGGGTTTCTTCTTAATACATATTACTTATTTATCCAAAAAAGTTGTATCTTTACCATATCCAATAAAACGGAAGTGTTGTTTTACATTGATATGTGATTTTTTTACTGCCCGTCATGGTTTAGAAGTTATGGTTCTGCATCTGCTGACTAATATTTTACTAGATTTATGTTGATTTTTTATGGTATAGTAATTTGTTTCTCATCACAGCCATTTGGTGAATTTAATGTGGTCTGATTGTTTAACCATTGTGGTCAAATCTGATCCTTTTATATAATGTTGTATAAATAGATTTTAGTTTTATCTACATGGTGGCAGTTGAATGTTAATAACTTTTGATTCTAGGTATGATGATAAAAATTGTGTGTATTTTAATGGGTTGGAGATTATATTGCAAGTGATTGATTATAATTACAATAGTGGAGTTTTGTAGTTTTAAGATGGTAGCGACTTTTTTTAACGAATCATAATAATACAACAACAAGATAAACGTTACATCATCAAGGGTCATTTTAATGGGTTGGATTTATATTTTTTGTTGGATTTGTTTATGTTCGTAGGGTTGGATTTTGAATATTATGTTAAACTTTTCTTCTATGATGATTAGTATTGTGAGCGCTACAAATGTGGGTTGATATATTTTGTGGCATGATTGAAATGTTGGGGGGTGCTAGAAATGTGGATTGAAAAGTAGGATTTGCATTTTTGTTCTTGCATTTGTGTTGGATTTGCTTATGTTGTTTTTCCAACTTGCTAATATATATGCATTTTTAAGAATAGATCATAGATACATGGAAATTATGTATGTCAAGAAATAGGGTTTTACAATCTAGATTACAATCTTATAGATATACATGTCTGAATATTGGAAAGCCTTTTATAGAGATAATATATATGTTTATAAGTGGATATTGAGCTATAACAATTATTATTTTTTATATAGGTCCACTGAAAATACAACAAACACATAGTAAGTAATTCAGGTGGTGTGTGGTTCCACATGTGATGAGGAATATGATTCCAACAGGAAGACATGGAAGTTCTTTAATGAAATTTTTTGCTTGTATTTGTGATATTTAATACAACTCAAAATATTTATAATATGTGATATGAACACATTGGAATGCTATTTTGTACGGTTTTTTGGACATTTGATATTGTATTTGATATGAATCTTTATTAGTAAAATTCTTTAATTAAATATATTTTAAATTAGTGATTTAATGGATGATCTTTATATTATTTGTTTGATACATTAGCGTAAATTATTTACATCATTTAAAGCCCTATAAGAGAATATAATAGCCTAAAGAAGCACAATAGGTAAATGAAGTTATGATATGGTTAGACATACAATATCATTTTAAAAATGCTATAGAAAGCTTTCAACGGCTTTAAAAATAACTATCATACACGTTTAATAGCGTTGAAAAAATGCTATTGTAACTTTTCTATAACATTTTTTAAATGCTATAGAAAGCGTGCCATTGCGCTTGGCATCCTTTCTCTAGCGTTTAAAAAACGCTATAGAAAAGTTACAATAGGATTTTTTAAATAAACGCTATAGAAAAGTTACAATAGGATTTTTTAAATAAACGCTATAGAAAAGTTACAATAGCATGTTTTAAATAAATGCTATAGAAAAGTTACAATAGATTTTTTAAATGCTATAGAAAGTCTCCCATTGTTGCTACGCTTATAATAACGTTTATAAAACGCTAAAGAAACCCCTCTATAACATTTTTTAAACGCTATAGAAAGTTACCAAGCGCAATGGGATGCTCTCTATAGCCTTTTTTAAACGCTATCGAAAGGTTTCCATAGCGTTTTTTAAACGCTATAGAAAGTCTCTCATTGTTACTACGCTTATAATAACGTTTATAAAATGCTATTAAAAGTATTTATGATAGCATTTAAAAACGCTATCGTAGGGTCAGAGTTTTAATAATGTTGGCAAACATAACGTTACAAAAAATGGTATGAAAACCCTATGATAGTGTTTTTTGGCCACTATCATATGATTTTCTTAGTGTAGTGAACTTTGGTTCTTTTGAAACCAAGAATTGTTGAAGCTAAACTACCTGAATTCATTAAAGATTATTTTATTGAATGAACCATCGTTCTACTAGGATATACTTTAGATTTGGTTACATTGGGTTACAGAGACAGATTTGGATGAGGTAGAAGAAGTAACATATTTTTAGAGTGAAATAGCGTTACTTTGGAGGGTGCCCAAATATAAAAAATGGATTTTTTAGCGTGTCGGGTTA
This sequence comes from Datisca glomerata, assembly GCA_003255025.1. NCBI lineage: Eukaryota > Viridiplantae > Streptophyta > Magnoliopsida > Cucurbitales > Datiscaceae > Datisca > Datisca glomerata. The sequence goes on from QANY01002202.1 coordinate 108,426, forward strand.
TATAATTGAAAATAATGAAATTGATGTGTGGTAAAAAACTATTCAATTTGATGATATTTAGAAAATATATGAATTTTCCTCTTTTGAACCCCATTATTAGGGTCAGTAGATCCAAACATAAGTAGCCTAAGACTTGGATTGATTATTCTTTCATCAAAGCAACGTTTTTGCCTAACTATAATTGGGAAAATCTACTCTGTGGCATCATTTTTAATATGCAAGACAACATTGTTTAAACTTGGACTCTTGTTTGTTTCTTCACTTTCTTTATCATAAAACATTGTTTATTTTTAAACATTTATTTTTTGAATCTAAACTACACAACCTCGTATAAGTTATATTGTTGTAGTAGCTCGCGTATTATATTCGTGCACGTCGAATAATTTTATATTGAAGCTCAACCCAACTACAACGTTATTGTTTCGATCAATACTATTGAACAAGTGTATGTCAAGCCAGTCTATCAATGGAATCACAATGTTTAGACTTCCCTTCCATCGATCTCAGTTTTGACTCGCCAGACTCTAAAAATGAGGAGGATGTTGTCTTATCAATCAGTCTGAACAACATTTCAACATAAGATTTTATATTTATCTTAATGAGTTTTCTACTGATTTAATCCATATAGTAGAATAACTTATGAACTCTAGAAGTTCTTATTCTCCACTGTTCATATGTTGGGTTAGTTGGGAAGATATTAGTCACTTTAATTAAGGTCGATGGTAGGTAGAACTAAACGATGCAATTATAATTCTATGTTACTAAGCACTATACGAAGCGACGTTACTCTACTTTTGTGTAAAGACATAAAGTCTTCTCTTCTAACAATTTCTTTGTGCAAAATGACTCAAAGCACTGAAACTAGAACCAAATGCGCGATGAAAAGTAGTCCAAGTCCAATATACACTCAAAAATATTATATTTGTTCAGTCAAACAAAATGTCAGATGCATCCAATTGCAGATTCCAGCCCAATATACAATGAGATGCAGAGCTTATGGGAGTACAAAACACCTAAGGGCATGTTTACCAATTGGTAAAGGAAAAGAATGGAAAGGCATTGATGAATGATTTCATTGACTACATGCATTTACTAAAATTAGTAAATGTAAAGAACTTGTGGGCCCACCCAAATCAGTAATGGCTTTACTAAAAAATGGGTAATCGCTTTACCCAACATGAGATATTAGAATTCTATTCCGTTTACTTACTTTCAAGGTAGGCCCGATCATCTTTTCTAATCTTTCTTTCTAATCATGATCCTACCCTTCACAGATCAACTTCTTTTTCACAAAGCAACTTCTCCTTTTCTCGTCTAGACAACTATCACAATGCTTCCCCATCCAGTTTTCTTTCATCCATTAGTTATGTTTTAGTTATGTTTTGAAGTAATAATTTGGGCAATGCATTACATATCGTACCATATTTGATGTAGTAGATGTAATACGTAAATTTTCATGACGCTACAAAGTTATTACTTTCATTAATTTCAAATACAATTAAAATTAGAGTGCATTCTTCTTAAAAGAGGATGAAGTCCTTCACCCTGGAACTTATAATGGAATGATAATCCAACTTAGACAACTATACCAGGAAGAATTGGCTGCTTATGCCTGGAATTTATCTAAGGCATAATGTGATGGTGCCATCAAAAAGACAAAAAATGGTCGTATAGAACCTTAGACTAGTCTCATCAGACATGACATCGACCTCCAAAATTGATCTAATATTTCATAAAGAATGAGTTTCTCGCAAATGCATACCATATGAATTTGAGACTTTCTCTATATTCTTTGTTATTGGTTCTTACGTTTATGCTATGTTAGTTTTATTAGGGATGTAGCCTAGCTTATGAGGATCTGGTCGCCTAAGCTCAAAGGATAGATGCACTTCAAGTACCATACGGTCCAATCATAGGAGCTAGAGTAAAGAGGATGGCTGAAGCACTTGATGGGCTAGTAAAGTAAGTGGAGGCCAAAACAAGTGTGGTAATGTCTAAACTTGGAAAAGAAGTTAGACTTGTAGACCTTGTGACGTACATGGAGCATGACGGGGAGACATGGCATCCGACATGGATCAAGACATGGTCTTTTAAATGATGACATTGAAGCAAGACAACTTAGAAAATCCTAACCTAGAAGTGGGCAGCCAATTTGAGCCAAATGGGTAGATTCAAAGTTCTATATTTTGTTGCAACTAATATTGCTTCATGTTGAGGAAAGATTTCTTCAAGGCTTGAATGTTGTTAATTATCTTGAATGATGTTTAGATTTTAGTCCATGTTCTTTGGACACTAATTTACACTCTGAATGTTGTTTAGAATTTTGTCTAGGTTCTTTGGTCACTTCAGGATTTTCATGACTATTGATGTTGGATTCCAAGGTTAATCTAGTAGCATTTTATTCAAGTAAGCTTAATTATTTTTCCCTTTATTTGACTAGCTAACAATGTATGGGAAATACATTTATTTGAATACTCGAAGGGTTTAAATCAATAGATCTTACTTGAGTAATGCAAATTTATTTAATTCCTTAGTAATTGAAGTAATTAGTGAGTTATAGGAATATGTTATTCACCTTGGAAACCTAAACAACCGGAACCATTAATTAGAGTTCTTGGTATATTCTAGCATAGGAATATGTTATACTTAATTAAGTGCTTAAGATATAAGGATAGAAATTGCTTATGCATAAAAGAAGTTGAGGTTTCTACTTCTAATGATGCTATAACAATCCTGACAGATTTAAGTTAAGATTAATAACTAAAATGAGATTTAATTACTCTAGCCTATCCAACCATGAATTACAACACATTTCGTTCAAGCTTTTGATTCATCGTAAGTCACTATCACTGCATTTTATTTTAGGATTCATTAATCATCAACCCCATTTCATTTAGTAAACTTCATTAGGTTTAAAATAGATTTCTACTAGCTATAGTTTTTCCCAATCCTTATGGAGAATGAAACTCACTTTATTCTTTCTTAATGACATGTTCATTGCGTTAATATTTTCACACGATAAGTGTTTGTGCTACTGTCGGGGGTTGAGTGAAGAACTTAGTTGTTTAAATCTATTTTTGACTTAATGTTTAGACAAATGTACTGAAGTCTGCTGTAGTTTTTGAATCTGTTTTAGCCTAGACAATAATCACATGAATGTGATCTTGGTATAGAGATTGAAAAACCGTTAAGATAGTAAGGAGAGAACATAGAAGACTTTTTGCAGTTGAAAAATGGCAGCCAATGAAGAGAGCGTTGTCTTAATAAAAACCACAATCAAAATGTTAACAATGCTAACGATGTCATTGTTATCGCAGATGATAGAGAAATGTCACTCATGGACTATGAAAAACCTACATACTTACTCTTTGACAGCATAAGTTTTATTATTGACCAACATGATTAAGTCATTGAGCATGGTATCATAAGCAACTCAAAATCAAGGAATTCATCAATCAATGAACTAAGTTGTTGAAGTTTGATGTGTTTATTTTGGGAGAAGATCACTTGTTTGAAAGTTGTCCCGGTAACTTTGCCTAAGTTAACTATGTAGGGAACTTGAACAGAAAAATCAATACCTATCTAAATAACTATGACCCTAGTTGGAGAAAACATACCAATTATGTTAGAATCGGCAGCGACGCACAGCGGAAGGCGTGGTGGTGTTTTAAAAATTAATAAAATGATAAACGATCGCGTCTTCATAAATCCCAAAGATGAAAAACTTTTTAATTGAAATACACTTTTTCAGATTGCATCCATTATATATTTATCTATTAAATCAAAGACATACAATGATATAAAATATAGCTCCTACACTCTAATCAAGCGTCCTTACAATACAACGATCTTGCTATCTCATAAATGATAGAATTCGAGATCCACACCACGATCTTCCAAGCTAATCCTCAAAAACACCAGGATGTCTGTTGGCACGTAGAATATATCCAGAACCAAGAACACTTTTTTATCTTTAGATATATTCAGCACATGAGATCTAGAGATTCTCGAGAAGGATTAATTTTTTGAGACAAAACTCTGTTTGAAAAACTATTAAAAGTTCTTCACACAACTTTTTAATTAACTTTTAATCTCAGAGAGTTTCACCCATGATTACAACTATGTTGTTAGCACACTAAAGCCAACAGAATAATATAAATATAGTTTATAGATAATGGAATATCATATTTTTTAGGGATAAAATAATAAATTAAATGTAAATATGCAATTGAAGTGGGAACCACTGCAATTGTACAACACTACAGTGCCACACAGTTCTACAGTGTGCCATGAGGAGTCACAGCGCCTCATGGCACTGTAGTCTCATGGACCCACTATAGTTCCAGGAGGCACTACAGTGTGCCACGTCCCACTGTAGTGCCACGTGGGACTACACTAGTCCATGTCAATCTCTGATTCAAACTCAACATGCCACGTGGCAATTTCTGTAAATTTATTATTTATTTCAATTAGATAAATATCTAAATATTAGTTAATTCAAAATTAACTCATCTGATCTCCCACTCATTTGATCCTGTACTATGACAAATGTGTGGTGGTAGCGAATTCCAAGGATTTGAGGAGTCATAAGAGGGTCAAGCACATAGAGAGGAAATATCATCATGTAAGAGAGATCATCATGCATAGAAGGGAAGTGACTGTTTATGAAGATAGCGTCAAAACAGGACTTGGTTGATCCTTTTACGAAGACACTTTCTGTGAAGTCATTTGAGGATCACGTGCATAACATGTGATTGAAAGAAATGCCACATTTTATTTTAGGGCAAGTGGGAGATTGTTGGGAGTCATGCCCTCAAAGCATGTGTATTGACATTTTGATATGAAATTTAAGGAAGATTACATTTTTCTTATAATTGTTCTTTTAAATTATTGTTGAATAATTTATATAAATATCCAAATATTCCATATTTATTAATGAGACTATGATCTTGTATTAGTACGAGAGTATTAAGATCATAGATAATTAATAATTGTTAGTAATATATTAAAGTATGGAATCTTTAATGAATGGTTGCTATTACGGTTCGCTAAGCATTATGAATGCGTGTGATCTTGATCTGAATCATTGATGTGTATACACATCTTAGTGAATGTGCTTTACATAATGAGATTATATACGACTAGACCGACGTGAATTAATATCTTTATTAATGTGTCGTTTATGATAAAGATTTAATATACATCAATTCGATTTTCATAAGTAGATCGGTCTAAATCTTGAGTAATCATGAACTCCTATGCAAGTCTACTGGATCTTTTGACTCAATCGTTAAGTTCTGTTTGTAAAAGAAGCTAGTGACTTTTGGTTTGGAGATTCATTGATGTTGATGGCTGGGAACATGATCTTGCAAGATTTGGAATCCATGCTTTCCTAACGGATTGTATATTGGTTCCATTAACTATTAATTCTAGATTTGAATGATTATTGAGCTCAAATTTATAATAAGATTATAAATTAGTCATTCACTAGTGGATTAATAGTACTTAAGGGTCAAGAGCTATTTAGAGGGGTAAAATGATAATTTTGACCACCTCTAATTGACGGACTAATAGTTGGAGGACATAACTACATGAAATGATTATATCAGTGGACTACATGAGAATACTATGTAAAGACATTCTGTAACCACTAAGAGTTCAATTTCATATTTATGGTGGAGTAATAATGGAATTAATAAATAAGATTATTTAATTAAAAAGTTTAATTAATAATCTGATTTATTGGAGCTTAGGATTATAGGTCCATGATCCCCAAGTCACCTCTTTACAACGCAATCTAGGGTGTGAATATTTTAGGACATGAGAAAATGACTAACTTGCAAAAGGAATTTTTAATCTTAGGGCAAGTACATAATTATGAGATAATTATGTGTGATTAATTAATTAAGAATCAATTATATATATAAATGATTATCAATTATTTTTCTAATTATCTAAAAGTCAGACAGTGAAAGTAGATAATTAAATTATTATTAGATAATAATTTAAATCAATTAAATCTGTTATTTGTGAAATAAGAGATAAGTTAGTTAATAGGGATAATCAGATATGTTAATTTTAAATTAAATTATATCTAGATATTTATCTGATTAAAATAATATTTATTTCACAGTAATTGTCATGTGTCAATCACTTATTGGGTATCAAATATTGACATGGATTATTGTAGTGCCACATGACACTATAGTAGTGGGGGTGCAACACTATAGTGCCACAAGACACAGTACCGTGAGACACTGTGCTACCTCACAACACATTGTAGTGCCGTGTGGCACTGCAGTTGTTCACAGTTGCAGTCGATCCCACTGCAAATTATAATTTTGTAATTAAATATTATTTCAGTTTACTCCTAAAAAATCTGATACGTCATTATCTAGAAAAAATACAGATATTATTCTACTGGCCTCAGTTGATGAATGAGTTCTTCAGTTGATAAAAAATCGAATTGGGAACATAGTAGGTATCGATGATTTTTCCCTATGATAAATAGTTAATCAAAACTCTGAAAGAATAATCATCGTGTTCTTTAAGAGAATCGTATCACTAAAGTCATTCTCTGTAAATATCTAAATCTCATGTGTTGAGTACATCTGAGACAGAAAAAGTGTATTGTAATATTCTACGTACCCACACACGTCCTAGTGCGTTGAGGATTGACTTAGAAGATTTTGGTGTGGATCTCGGTGTCTACTGATCCTTGGAACAGTTTTGTGTGACAGAGGATCGATCGGCTTTGCAAGGATGATTGATATAGTCTACAAGAAGTATATGATTCATAACCTTATATGTTGTAGATTTAATGTATAAATATATAATGGATCCTGACTAATGAAAAAAGAGTTTTCAATAAAATATTTTTTATTTGGTTCTTGTGTTGTTGCACAAGTTTTATTTTATTCAAAGATTTGATCTTTATTTAAATCTTAATTTTTAAATACCCTCGAGCCACACGCTTCTGTCGCGAACGCGCCGCGACGACCAACAATTGTATGTTGCCCTTTATCTGTTTGAAGTATATTGTTGAACTAGTGAAAAAAGATTTGAGGGGTAAATTATAAATGTTAAATTAAGTAAAGGAACTTATTTTAAAGTGATCTTTAGAAATTTTAGGGTATGAGCCTTAGAATCTTTTTCACACACACATACATGTGGCAGTAGATTCACATTTGGGACTAGTCTTATTTGAGGGTGAATTTTTAAGAACTGGGCTAACAATTAATTTAATATAACCTTAGTGCTTAGATTGAATTGGAAGGTTGAAAATCATTATTTGATTTAGAAGCCAGAATTTGAGTTGGTATTTGTATGACTTATCTGAATCCTTTTCATGTTTGCTTTGTCTTTTTATTTTATCATCACTAAAGGATGAGCATTGGTTTATGTTTAGGGGTGTGATAACTCTATGAAAACTAGATTTATCTTGTAGTTTTCAAACTTTATTTACTCGGAGTAAAAGAGTGATTGATTTGGTTCTTAGTTATATTTTTATCATTTACTGCTTTTCACCATTCTTGGAGAACTTTATCTATCTAGCTAAAATAGAATAGCAAGTGCACTCATTTTTTTCCTTCCTTTGTAAGACTTCAAGCTAGGAATGGAGTGACTTAGTGCTACAACATGAGGTTATTGTAGTGCTACACTTTTGTACGTGTATTCATGAAAAAATTCCACTTTTTATTCCAGCTGGCACATGAATTTATGCAAATCCCGTGAGTGCTAAAAGCATCTGGAAAGCTAGCATACGCTGAATCTTTTGTTGTCCTCATCATTCTATTGAGTGATGTGTGCCCTAATTCCATTGTGTTCCCTATCTTGAAGCTAATAGATAAATGGGGTACATCTTTAGCATGACAGAGCTGGCAAACTATATTGACGAAGGTGGACAAAACTGTAGAGAACATAAGAAAGAGAATAGAAAAGGAAAGAAGAGGACGAAAGAGGAAGAAGACAAGATTGGGAGCCATTCTATAATACATTCTTTATCCTTTCATTTAATCTTTGCACTTCTTTCTTTTAAGCTCATTAGTTTGCATTAATGGTTGGACAATTCTTTGAGCTAAACAATTCTTTGAGGACAATTCTTTTAAGCTCACTAAGCTCAAAATGAGCTAAACCTTTTTCGTTGGAGTGATTAATGAACCTCTAGGTTGTTTGACTTGACTATTGACCTTGGATTGTGAAGCTAATCTAGTAGCATTTTATTCAAGTGTTTATTCAAATGTGTTTTGTTGCTAAATCTTATTATTGGCTAGCCATGAACATACGAGAAACCCGCTAATTTAAATACTGGAAAGGTTTAAATTAGTAGATCTACCTTGAGTAATTCAAGTTAACTTATTTTCTTAATAATTTAAGCAAGTTGTGGGTAATATAGGAATGTGTTATTCACCTTGCAAACTTATAACAACTGGGACTATTAATTAGAGTTCTTGAATTTAATCTAGCATCGAAATAAGTTAGATCTAGTTAAAGGACTTAAGATATGAGGATGGAAATCACTTATGCATTTGAGAAGTTGAGAGTACTGCTGCTAGTGACGCTATAACAATTCAAATAGCTCTCAAGTTAAGTTAGCAACCAAAAAGGGGATTTAATTACCCTAGCTTCTCTTACCATTGTTTATAACATATTTAAATCTATTATTGACTAGGATTTAATATTTGTCATTTACATTTTACCTTAGGATCAACAAGTTAACCATTATTCTCATTTCATCACACTTAATTGGTTCTTTAGCTAATTTTTACCAACTAATTTATCGTTCAAACAATCCTCACAGAGATGACCTCCCTTATTACTATATTACTTATTGATGACACGTACACTTGCATATGATTTCCACAATAGCATGCATGAGACTTCTCACTGCAGAAGTATAAGGAATCGTCTTCATGTTATCTATCTTACCTTCATCTCACGATAGTAATCCTTGGATAGATGAATTCCATGTCTGAAAGACCACTGACTTTGTTGGGAATCTTGCATCATGAACCTATTCACAATCTTATCTATATACACAAATTGGGATAGACATATTCTTTTAGATCCTCAATCATGAATGACCTTGATCCTAAAGTATATGCTGCTTCTCATATGTTCTTCATATCAAACTTTTTCGACAACCACAACTTTACATGCAACATTTAACCCTACATCATTTTGAATGAGAAGAATGTCGTCTACGTAAAGAACCATGAAAATAACTATGCTTTATTCCTTTCTCTTGTACACACATAGTTCATCAAGATTTGATCACTTACCCATAAGCATTCTAAAATTAAGTTAATTTCAAAGCCTCTCTCTTTCTAAGTGAGGGCATCTCTCTCTAGGCATTTTCAAGCTTGAGCTTTTTCTATTCCCTCCATGCAAGGGAGCTATTTTAATGTTAGGTTCCATTGATGATCTTGATGAGGATGGACAAAGCTAACTTAGTGATGTCGAAGGCCTTGAGAACATTTCTCAAGAAGTGTTTTTCAGGGAATATGGTGATAAAAGCATTCTTGAGTCAGTGAATGGTTCAATTGGTTTTGAAGAATGTCTGGGAAAAAGAATGATTCTAGAGCTTGTAAAAGAAGAAGCGGATAATCATCTTAATGATGATGAACAATGTGGAAATGAGACCATTGAAGTCAATGAAGATAAGTTGAACTGATGGATTTTAGGTTGCTTAAGGTAAGAGTAGATATTATGAGGAACGTTGAGGTTATGCTTAAGAATCAGCCTCCTTGCATGTTTCAAAATGTTCTAAAGAGTTGTTCATCAAGTAGGAAGCTAAGCTTTGGAGTGATAAGTTTATTTCCCTTAAATTCCAAAATCATTTAATATATACTCCAATGGTGGCTGGTAATTCAAATAGAGAGGAAGATGATGATGATGATGTCACCAATAAAGAAGGTGTCATATCTCTCCTTTAGTAAAGAAGGTGCCTTTTCTTCTAAGTAAGCTCCTAATGTCACTTCTTCAATTAGAAAGGACAACTAGGATAAAGGTTAAAGACCCCTAGTTTACCATGGTAATTCTCCTTCACTTGCTGAACTCACTAATGGTAACAAATTATACTCAGGCTTGTTACTTGGAGTAAATAACTCTCTCGAGGTGATGTCTTTTCCCTTAGTGCAGTTGAGATAGTAGGACCTTCATATTGAACAAACCAAGTCGTCCTGTCCCCCCACTGTCAAGTTCTCATGAGTAGACAAGGTCAAGGGAAGTAGCTTACCAAAATGCCTCTCTCTTTTCTTGAGCTTTTGGGGAAAGGGAAGGATGATCAAGTTGAGATTTATGAATCCATTATGAATGAAGGAGAGAAAATGTGGGATTCTTGCATTGTTGGCCACTTCATTGATAGGAGGCCTCCCTCCTCCATGGTTCACCAAGATGGCAACCTTATATGGGGAGAAAGAGGTATGCAGCCGGTTTTAGGTACTGACTCAGGCTTCTATTTCTTTAAATTTTCTCATACGAAGCTAAGAGATGCAAATCTTGAGGATGGTACATGGAACATAGTTGCAATACATATTATGTTAAAGGCATGGCAAGAAAACATGCAATTGACTAAAGATGCTTAAGGACTATCCCTATCTGGATAAAGTTTTAGGGAGTTCCTTTGGAGCTAGGGAATGGAGACGGCATTCCTCTTTTTATTGATGCCATGAATGACATTTTCTCAAGGACCTACTATGCTATAGTTTATGTTGAGATTGATTTGAATTCTGAAGTTTTAGTGATAGAGTATGTCAAGCTCCCAAACAACAAGTCTATTAGTATCAGAGTTGAATATCAGGGTCTTCATAGAAGATGTTCCAAGTTTCAAGTTCTTGGCTATGATTTCTCGCCTAGAGCCGATGAACCCATGTTGTAGCTCCTAAACAGCCTATGAGATAAGCTCCTAAAAAGTAGTGGGTTCCAATTGTTAGGAAAGCAGTTAAGGATAACCAAATACAAAGCCATTTGTGAAAATCGGGTTGTTGAAAAAAATTAACCTTAGTTCCCTTCTTCTTGTTGAAGTAATTGTCCCTTCATTTTGCAAACAATCACTTCCTACCATAAATTCTTTTGAGGCCCTTCAACATGAGATCAGGGATGACATTAATGAGCCTGATGTGGATCAATTGGAGCATATGGAGCATTCCAACCAGGAGGATGAAATGTAGTCTAATGCCCATCAAGTTGAGTTTTAGGAAGAATCTCAAGCTTCTCAAACTAATTACAATCAAATCTCTAAGCATGCCAAGAAAATGGGAAGGAAAGCTAGGCCAAAGAAACGTCAACAAAGCAGATTGTAGGAGGAGCTCCAAGGTCAAAACAACTCCTCAAAGTCCCAATGACTAGTATAGCACCTGGAATATAAGGAAAATCCTTTATAAGATACTGAGGTTAGAAAGATTTATAATCTTAATAAGCTCTATGTCAATGCCATTTTAGAAACCAGAGTCAAGGAGAAAAATTCACCTATATCAGCAGAGGCATTTTTGGCAATTAGAGATGTGTTGCTAATTATTGTTATGCTTCGAATGGAAGAATATGTCTTGCTTGGGATATGCCTCTATCATTTCCCTCATTGTCATTATCCATTCAAATTAGAATATCACCTCTAGAGCTATTCAACCTCGTCCCCACTGTATTTTCCCTTGGCTCTTCATGTGGGATTTCAATGTTATAAAGCATTCTTCTGAGCAAATTCGTGGTTCCAGCAAGTTCAATGAGGGTTCTCTTGACTTTAGAGACTGTATCAAGTCTCTTGAGCTTGGATATATGTGTTATGGGGGAAACAACTTTACCTGGATAAGCAACATAGATGACAATGGCATGGAACCACGAATTTGCTCAGAAGAATGCTTTATAACATTGAAATCCCACATGAGGAGCCAAGGGAAAATATAGTGGGGATGAGGTTGAATAGCTCTAGAGGTGATATTCTAATTTGAGTGGATAATGACAAGAGGGTTCTCTTGACTTTAGAGACTGTATCGAGTCTGTTGAGCTTGAAGATATGTGTTATGGGGGTAACAACTTTACCTGCACGAGCAACATAGATGACAATGGCACTATTATGAACAAACATGACAGAGTCATGGTCAATGATATATGTTTGATAACTTTTTCTTGCTCCCACGTCTTTTTCCCTCCTCCTCGAATTTTTGATCATTGTCCAGTCTTCTTCATCTACATGATGGTTCCTAAAGAGCTCCTCTAAGTTTCAGATTCCTTGATTTTTAGGCTGATAGAGATGGTTTATTTCCTTGTGTTCAATAGGCTTGGTCTTCTCCAGTCTTTGGCACCTCCATGAATCAACTATACATCAAGCTAAACCTAACCAATTTTGCTCTTAGGTCCTTTAATAACACTTAGTGTTCTGATATATCATCTAAAACGTTGGAAGCTAGAAGCATGCTTGAGGAGGGTTTAAAAAATATCTTCTCCAATCCTCTCAACTATGATCTTTGGATAAATGAAAAATTTAGCTTTTCGCAACTTCTTTTCCTTGAGACAGTTTGAGGAGAGATTCCTTAGGAAAAAATCCAAATCTCAGTCGATTAGCCTTGGAGATAATAACAATGCTTATTTTCATGAGCTCATCTAGAGGAATATGTGAGATCTAGAACGGTTCAACTTAATGATGATCATGGAAGCATTATTAATAAGAGGGAGGATCTGAAAGGCCTCATTATGGATAAATTCTCTCAACTCCATAGAACCTCTGGCACTAAATTCAGTCTGGACTGGTGAACTTTGTAGGTTGCTTACCTTAACCAGATTTATAGGAATCTAGCTAATAGGCTGGCCATTGCACTTACAGCTCAAGAGGATAAGGAAGCTACCCTCTCCTTTATTGACCCCAAATCGCTTGGTCCTTATGGCTTTATTATTGGGTACTTCAAGACAACTTAGGGTATTATTGGTGATAATATGGCCATTACAGTGTTGGACTTCTTCACGAATGACATCCTCTTACACCAAGTTAACCACACTACAATATCTTTTATCCCTAAGATCCCTCAGTCTAAAACTGTACATGATTACATGCATATCTCATGTTGTAACCTGATTTACAAATTCATCTCTAAGGTCTTAGCTTGTAGGTTGAAAGAGGTGTGGAGTTCCATCATCAATGATAACCAAAATTCTTTTTTTCCAGGGAGGATAATTTCTTATAACATTTTTCTCGCTTAAGAGCTAGTGAGGATTTATCATAAGCATAACAATATGCCAAAATCCACCATCAAAGTGGACCTTAAGAAACCCTTTTAATGAACTTAAATGGTGAGCTTTTAGCAAAAATGGAATTCCCTCCATTTTTTGCAATTGGATTTTGGCCTACATCACTTCTCCATCTTATTCAATGAACTTAAATGGTAACCTTTGCGGCTACTCCAAAGGTGCTAAAGGCCTCAGACAAGGAGATCATTTGTCTCCTAACATCTTCGTCATTCCCATGGAGTGCCTCATTGGCATCCTCCAGCATGCTTCCTCTATTCCTGATTTCCAGTTCCATTGGAGATGTAGTAAGGAACTTAAGATTCTTAATATCTACTTTGCTGATGACCTCCTCATTTTTTCAAAAGGGGAGGTCATTCTATCAGAGTATTTTTTACCTCATCAAGCATCACCAATTCTTCAACCCAATTAACTTAAAACTCACATCTTCATTACATGTATTTTTTACCTCATCAAGAAGCAATATGCAAATCTATTAGTTCTAATCTAGCTCTATTCATCTCAGATACCTAGGAACGCCCCTGATAGCCAATAGGCTTGAAAAGAATGACTGAGCTCCTCTAGTTGATAAACTTACATGTAGGATAAAATCTTGGGAAGCCAAGCACCTCACTCTTATAGGAAGGCTCCAACTCTATCTATTCTCTTTTCCAGTTAGGGTTATTACATTGTTATGTTTATCTTCCCTAAAGGGTTATGAGGCATAGAAGCCACCAACATGGAGTACTTGTGGTCTGAGAATTTTCTTAGACATACATGATCCAAAGTCAACTGGTTTGAGGTCTGCCAGCCTAAACATCAACGAGGATTTCTTATCCTTGAAAATCATAGACGATAGGTGATGACCCATTGTTTTAAATGTCGTCATAAAAATTAGAATATTATTGACGACTATGGATAGAAGACGGTGGTTGGTTGAGGAACCTTTGTCTTCTTACTTACATAAATGACGGGTGAGGTTGGTGCAAATTCACGACGGGTAGACAAGCCACCGTCGAGGATTTAAGTTGATGGTGGCTAGAACACCAGTCATAAAATATGAAGGAGATGACGGTTTGTTCTCGAGATTCATCGAAGATGGTGGCTGGAGCAACTATCGTGATTAATTTTCATTTTTATGATGGTTGGTCTACCAGACGTCATCGTAATATATAATATTTTTTAATTTATTACTGAATCATTAAGTTAACCTATTAAAATTACATAATAAATGGAAAGAAAATGACATAAATATCTCAATAGATAATATAACTTTTCATTGCAAAATGGTTATCATAAAAAATTATAACATGTAGACTAGAAATAATAAATATCGAAGTTAATTTCAAAAACCTTGAAGCTAATGAACTTTGAATCTTTGTTTTTAGTTGTTCTAGCTGCTCCAATATTTTTCATCTTAGTTATTGAACCTGCAAAAAGCAATGACAAAATTTAACCCTTCAATTTACTAAATTATAAAGTAAAAGTAAAAGAGTATTGAAAATTATCATACGCACATTTTTGGTGACTTGATATTTACTACTTCTTTTATCCACCATGTGTTGCATTATAGATTGTTAGTTTAACCTTGAGTAAAAGAATAAAACCATAAAAATTTAAACAAAACATAAATGCACCAATATCATACTTACTATAAACATAGTTACTGTACTACATTCAATAATCACAGTGTCTTCACTCTTTGGTCAAACATAAGTAACCTCGCTTTCAACATCTACATCAAATGTTTTAGCAGAAGGCATCTCTTTTGCAAAAAAATTACAATCTAATAATGTATCACCCAAACCGTGATCAATAATACTTTTACAATATTTTCTTTGAGTGGAAGATAAGACGACTGGCCATTTTGGATCTTGCTGATTTTCGACATAAAAAACTTATTTTGCTTGTGAAGCCAAAATGAAAGAATCATTTTTGTGACCTAACCTTGCAAGATCAACTAATGTATATACAAGATCATCAACTTTGATCCCATTACAATATTCTCTATGAGTGTTTGGTCATACCTTTTGGGTTGACAAATGCCCCTATTACATTCATAGACTTTGATGAATCAATTTTTTCGAGAATTCTTGGATCAGTTTGTCATTGTTTTCATTGATGACATCCTAATCTACTCTATGTCCGATGGAGAAAATGAGCAAAATCTCAAAACCACACTTCGGATTTTTAAGGACCAGAGGTTTTATGCCAAGTTGAGTAAGTGCGAGTTTTGGAATCGAAGATTGTCATTTTGGGACACGTAGTTTCTAAATAAGGTATATTAGTGGATCTGACAAAGATAGGAGAATTAATGAACTGAAGCTGTCCAATGAGTGTTAAGGAGACTAGGAGTTTCTTAGGATTGGCAGGCTATTACCGGAGATTTATGGAGGGATTCTCTAAGATTTTTTCACTGTTGACAAGCTGATGAAAAAGAATGAACTATACTTGGTTTGAAGAGTTCAAAAAGAGTTTTCAAGAACTTAAACAAAGATTGGTAATGACCCTAGTCCTTACTGTGCCCTCTAGGAGTTATGGATTCTTTATATATAGTGATGCCTCACGAGTGAGCTTGGGTTGTGTATTAATGCAGCATGGGAAACTTATATCCTATGCTTTTTGAAAATTAAAAAGTTACGAACAAAACTACCCAACCCATGATTTGGAACTGGCAACGGTAGATTTTTCCTTGAAGTTTTGGCGTCATTATCTCTACGGAATGAAGGTCAAGGTATACATAGATCATAAGAGTCTTAAGTATCTTTTTCACCCAAAAGGAGCTTAATATGAGGTGGATAGATGGTTGGAACTGGTTAAAGACTATGATTGTGCGATTAACTACCATCATGGAAAAGCAATTGTGGTAGTATTTGCACTAAGCAGGAAATCACGCTCTCTAGCAGGCCATATTTCCACTAAGAAATTCATTCAAGATTACTTATAAAGTTTGGAGTTGGAAATCTTGGTCCAAAATTCTTCGGTTATGCTTGCTCAAATGACGGTGGACCAACATTTTGGGATAAGGTACGTGATGCACAAAATGAGGATCCATCCTTAGTAAAGATCACATCTAATATTGGGAGCGCGAAAAGGAAAGACTTCTCGATGTCTCGAGATGGAGTACTCGACTTCAACAATAGAGTATCATACTTCAGAATGAGGAGCTAAAAAGGGAGATTCTTGTAGAAGCCCACTCCACTCCCTACTCAATTCACCTAGGTCATACAAAGATGTATCAGGACTTATGTAAACACTTTTGGTGGAACAACATTAAAATAAATGTGATGCAATTTGTAGAAAAATGTCATACTTGTCAACAAGTGAAGGCCTAATGACAACGCCCTTCCGGTCTCCTACAACCTTTAGAAATTCTAGAAGGGAAATATGATCATATATCGATGGACTTTGTAGTAGGTCTACTAAAGATAATGAGAGGATTTGATGCCATTTGGGTTATAGTCGATCCTTTGACTTAGTCTATTCATTTACTATAGGGTCGTATGACTTTGTCAGTGGAGGATTTGGCAAATTTATATGTTGTGATGATCCAAACCATAATCCGAAGTTTACTTCAATATTTTGGCATAGTCTTCAAGAAGCTTTGGTACCCAACTAAGTTTTAGCATGGATTTCCACCCTCAAACGGATGGTTTGACTGACAGACCATCAAAACTCTCGAGGATATGCTTTGGGTGTGTGTAGTGGACTTTCAAGGGAACTGGAGTGACAAGTTGTCACTGATTAAGTTTTCTTACAATAATAGCTAACAAGCAATAGTTGGGATGGCGCCTTTCGAAGCGTTATATGGGAGAAAGTGTTGATCTCCTATTCTTTGGGAAGAAGTTGGCAATAGAAAGTTGCTAGGTCTAGAAATGGTCCAACAAGCTAATGAAGATATTGGCAAGATTCAGAAGAGGTCCAAACTGCACAGAGTCACCAGAAGAGTTATGCGGATGTACGTAGGAAAAGCTTGGAATTTGCAGTAAAATGAGTTATGAGATTTGGAAAGAGGGGAAAGCTTAGTCCTTATTTTATAAGACCTTTCGAGATCTTGGAGTTGTCTCATATCGTATAGTCTTACCCCCAGCTTTGCAAGAGTACATGATGTTTTCATATGTCTATGTTATGAAAATACATTCCAGACCCTTCTCACATCCTGAGTTATGAACCATTCAAGTTACGGGAAGATCTAACATATGAAGGAATTTCGATTAAGATCCTACATCGGAAGAGGCAAGTGTTACGCACTAAGGAGATTCTCTTGGTCAAAGTATTGTTGAAGAACTATCAAATTGAAGTGGCCACTTGGGATTGAGAGGAAGAGATTCAAGCACTATACCTAGATATCTTCAAAGATCTAACTCCAGAAATTTTCGAGGATGAAATTTAATATAAGGAAGGGAGGATGTAACGCCCCAAATTTTTGGATTACCGAAAGGTTAGAGTGGCTACATTTTTATTTTCATGCCTTATGGGTTATGATCTTGGCCCTTATATTTTATTATAATATGACATTATATTTTATATATGACACATATCATACAAGATCTTTCATTTTATAGAGGGGTCCCTTGTGAAGTTTGAAGTAATTATTTTAGGAAACAAAATTTTATTTTGGCATCTCCTGCTATGCCTACTTCTTGATGTTAATTACTTGTGCATTTTTTATATCATGTGCATTTTATTAAGTTTAATTTATGATTATAGGTTATAGTATTTTTTGGGTATTTATTTGTCAATATTTTTTAAAGGAGGAAATCAATTTTATTAGGGTTGTTATATATATATATATATCTTTAATTAGTCTATGAAAGCGAGAAGGGTTAGGGTTTTATTTTCCCCCTTGCCTCCTTTCTTTGGCCGACACCCCCTTCTCCCATTTACGAGATGTTCATTTTCTTTCCCAAACTTGGAATCTATATTGCATGGTTTAGGGTTATAGATTTAGAAAGTTTCCTATCTAGTATATTAGGATACTTTTCTCCTTGCCCTCATTATCACTCTCTCCCCCTCTCTTGTTTGTGTGGCACCCTCACTCTCTCCCACTCTTGTGTGCAACAACCCTCTTTGTTTTCCCCCCTCTTGTGTGCGACATCTCTCTCTCCCTCACTCTCGTGTAACACTCCCTTGCACCACAATCTCTTCTCTTGTTCACAACTTAAGAACCCTAATAGTTAAGGAGGGATAAGCTCTAGGCAGTGGCGGTAGTGACACAGGATGTAGACAGTGTTAATTTGGTTCGTACTATCGGTAAATTCATTTTACCTAATTTTTCAACATAAACTGTATCGTTTTTGTTTGACATGAGTTTTGATGAATAATTCTAAATAATACTGAAACACGTATAATTATTATTTAGGTTCAATAAGTTGTTTTCAAGTAAGAAAAACGTTTACAGTAAAAAGATCCGTCTTTTTCTTAAAACTGGAAATTTTCAGATTTACTGTAAACAGTGAAAATGACTTCATATTTTGGAACACAAACGTAAGAGTTTGAACCGGAAAATTATAGATTATATTCTTAACATATTGAAAAGTTTAGTGTAGAAACATTAGGTTAAATTTCAATCTCTGCGGTGTTTTATAATTTCTGCAAGTTTCTGTTTCGTACAGGGGAAAAAGTTTTATTGATATCCAAATTTAGGGTTGTTACTGCATCGAGATCAACTAAATTTACCCTAAATGTTTTATGGTATTATTTAAGGACTATATTTAGTAATTCTGTGTATTTTCAGAATTTTTCAGCGAGGTTTACTTACTGAAACATATTATCGAATGATACTGCTGTACTTGAAAAAAACAGTTTTCTGTGACGAGATGTTTTCACGTTTTGACAACACAATCAACCTCTGAATATCCATTACAAAATTTATAAATTTACGCGAGTCTAAGCTCTGTTATATTATAGAAACCTTAGCTTAAGGTTGTGTCAATTTTTACCCGAGTCTGTGCTTAGTACTAGTTTCTTTTTTTGCATATCGTATCATACTTAGTATAGTGTTATCTATTTCAGGGGTTTAACTTTCATAAATTACTTATTGGGAGATCAGGTAAGTGAAATCTTACATATGTAACTTTGTGCTTGCTTTTCTGTGTCTGAAAATCATAGAATAAAATTCTGGTTTCTTTTCCTTCTTTGGTTATTGTTTGGTGATGTATTTTGTTGTGTGTTGAACTTGATTTCGGGATGATAATGTATTATATGGCTCTGAAACATGGTAAAGAAATGATATGTAAGATATGAAAGGCTATTGTATGATCTTGTAACGTAAAATAATGTGTTCTGTTAGAGTCACGTACTCACAAACTCTGTTTTGGTTGCCTTGTCCTTCAGGAAAGGTCTATGTGTTACCTCATCCTTCGGGAGAGGGTCTATGAATATGTTCTGGTTAGTTTTGTGGGAAGACATTATTGAAATTGATTCCACCTTCTTGAAGGTGCAGAATGGTACTCGTTAGAAATGTCAGTTGTACATACCTTACGAACTAACAAATCTTACCAACAAGTAACTGTGTTATGATATGGGTGTGGTGGAGAGCTCTATTAGAATTTAGCTAGTGTCTTTGTTAGGAAAGATATCAATGATCTAAAAGAATAACAAGTTTTGCACGTAAAACTCTATAAGGTAAAATGATATGTGTTGTAAGTGATTGCCTTTGTGTGATGTTATGTATGTACGATTTTCTTTACTGAGTATATTTTATACTCACCCTATTTTATCTTAAAATATTTAGATGAGGAAGATTCTTTCATATTGGTTGAAGTCTAGAGTCTCCGACACATGACTAAAGTCAAAGCAATTCTGGAAACATTAGAAGCTTTATTTTGTTTTGTTAAAATTCAACTACTTTTATTTATTACCTTTCGTTAGACAGGTAAGAGGTAGTAAACTACCGTTATATGACATTTTGAAATTATTCATAATAAATTAGACTATGTTTAAGTTTTAATTTCTAATTGACCTAACTTCTGTGAGTTTTATTTTATTTTCATAAAATCTTGAAGAAATTTTGGATAAAATTTCAAGCAGTTACATATTTACTACTAAGGGAACTAAATGGATTTATCTCAACTTCTACAATAGATAGTCGAAGGTGTCTTAGCTCAGCAGCAAAACCTTGGGTGGAGTGACATAAGTTTTTCAGATTTATTGAGTGTGTCAGAGGAAATGCTTCTAGATGGCAATCAAATGCATGTTCCATTCTATGAGGCTAAGAAAACCTTGTCTGCTTTAGGAATGGAGTATGAAAAGATACATGCATGTCTTAATGATTGCATTTTATATTGAAACGAGCATGTAGAAGCAACTGTATGTTCTGTGTGTGGTCTCTCGAGATGGAAACCATCGAAGAATTTGTCAGAGGAGAAAAAAGGAGTGCTTACAATGGTGTTTTGGTATTTTCCTACCATCCCACGGTTCAAACGAATGTATAAAGAGTAGCCATATTGCAAAAAACTTGACATGACATGCTTATGATAGGGAAATGGATGGTAAATTTCGTCACCCAACCGATTCTCCATCTTTCCAACATGCCCCATGATGCACCTACGCACGCTGGATCGACTAAGAGAAATAAGTTGTCAATGTTTTGCTCTCACAACTTCCAGTAAATGGACCTACAAGAAATAAAACACCAAAATATAAGCAATGAGAAGCATCTTATAAAATGTATATAATTATTGAATTGATTATTAAGCATATTACACTATATACAGTGACACGGTACCACGTGATATCTCTTGCATTTAACAAAATTACATAATATCTTCTTTATCACAAAATGTTTTAGCATCATCATAACTAAAAATGGCTCTCTCATATTCGACATGGATGGCCTGATCCGCTCTCATCTTTTCGGCCATTGTGTAGAGATACTTTAGGCCTTGTTGAATGTTTGCAGCTAGTGGTTTTCTGTAATAGTCTTCATAAGAGATTTCTTCTTTAGAGATTTATCCTGAATACAAAGAAAAAGCGGTTCACACAAAATCCTTAAACTTCTAAATAACTAATAAATACAAAAAAAATTATTACCTATATGAGTCTAACTAGATGTTCAGGCCAGGGTACATGACACCCCATAGTCTGACCCACAGTCTATAGCTCATCCTGAACTATAAATTTAAAAAATGAATATTAAGTTTTGAAGACTTTAATAATCCTTACCAACTCTTCCTCCATTTTCGCATATCCTTTATGAGACAGTCTATGGTTGTATTTATTCTTCACCCTATTCTTTTTTTGTTTTTCCATTAGTTGCTGTAGTTGAAAGATTTATAGTAATTTTTCTGAAATTAATAGTTAAAAAAATGAACATGAAACTAAAATGCAAAGTAAAGAATTTTATCGAAAATTTAGGAGTAAGACAAGATTTCACAAACTTGTCCCAATGTAATTGCTGGATGAAGTTATATTTAGTAGGTGGATGCCTAAACTTTTCGGGTTTATCCAAATAAGGGAAAATATTAAGGCGGTCGTGGCGACACTTAAAGTCACATCATCTTTCTCCAGCAGCAAGTATAATGTCCTTCTTGTGTGTTGGATCTATCCCATATTCTATCTACATCAAAAGTAATTACTAAAGATAAATAAATTTAGGAATCACGAATAATAACTAAAAAATAATTTATTAACACATACAAATACCTCAATACTTTCATAGTTCTTCTCCTTCATCTCTTTTAGAACATGGCAGTCCTAATCATTGTAAGATATTTGAACAATTGAACGTGCACAAATTCCTATAAAGCTTTTAAATTTGGTAGCATGGTCTCCTATAGTCTGTCCCTTAAAACTATATGTGATAACCTTTCTTTCAAAGTTCCTTCTATCGATTCTCAAGGAAAAAAGGTAAGTTTTCCCTCTTTTTCCTTTTCCTTTCATCGATGTCGTCATATCCATATTCAAACTATTTAATTTATCTGTATTCAAATTATCATAATTCGGGTCATCTCCATCCATATCTACAAATAACAAAATTAATATGATGCATACATCAAATTAGTCCATCTCAAAATAATGAATAGGGTGGAAATTTCCAATCATATATTTTTTTTAAGAAAATAACTATGTTTTTACGATTTGGAAGAGCAATCACAAAATTTTCCAACAAAATTTGATACTTTAGTTACATCTTATCTTCCAAGTAAATGGATTGATTTAGTAACAAGGAGAGAATTGATACAAAATATATATTTCTTAGAATCATTAGCTCAATCAAACTTCATATCCAACAATTTAATAAGTATCAAATGTCAAATAATAGTGTTTCGGGTCCAAACCTTATACGAATAAAGATATAAGTTTTCAAAATAATCCCAACTTGTAAAAATAAGTGCATATTGCATACAATATAGTCAAGAAGTAAAAGACCCATTTAGGTACTCTCCAAAAACCCTCAATATTTAGAACGACGTACACTAGCTTAAGAAATCTCAGTATACATGTGTAATGGAATTCTTCAAATGACTTATAATAGGAAAAAGGTTGATGACAATGGTTGTGAGCCAATTTGGTCTGAAACTATGTAAAAAATCCTTGACAATCAGTACAAACAAATTCTAAGCATATCATTACAAAAACAAGACGTGTAAGTAATATTATTCTTTATTGAACAAAATTGAAAGTAATTTACTTACTGGCCAACCCGTGTTTGTTTGTGTGCCTCACAGAGGTGTTTGCTCGGGTGCCTCATGATCTAGTGTTCGTTCGTGTGCCTCACGTTCCTCGCAGCCATGGCGTTCCAAACACAGCTGTGGGAGAAAAAATGGTTGTGGAAGATAAAGGCTATGGCAAGGAAGACGATGAGATTGTGGCTTGGAAAATGACAAGGATGTGGAAGACGACGATGATGTGGAACACGACGGGAGATGATGTTAGGTGACAAAAATGGTGGGTTTAAGAGGTGGGGTAATGCATAGGGAGAATTGGTCAACTAGGGCTTTTTAATTAAAGAAGTTATTGGTCGGTCAACTATGTGTCGAGACCCCATTGTCCCTGGTAAAAAAGTACGACGGGGCCTCGAGACCCCATCATATTAAATTGACGGGGTATTGAGACACCTCGTTTTAGCTCAAATACGATGGGGTCTCAAAACCCAGTCATTTTACATTTAAAATAAGAAAAAATGGCGAGGCCTTGATGCCTCGTCATATTATATCAATATGTTAAAATGACAGGGTATTGAAACCTTGTCTCTTTAGTCACAAATATGACGGGTCACAAAACCCCGTTGTTTTAGTTTAAACTAGTACATGATTTTAAATAAGAAAAAGACAAATATGACGGGGATTCCATACACCATCATTTTAAATTAAACATTATATCGCAAAGGGTTCCAAAACCCCGTCATTATTTAGAATTACGACGGTGTTTCGATACCCCACCATTTTAGTTCAAAAAATACATGATTTTATATGACGTGTACTTGATACCTCATCATTTTATTGTCACCCATCATATTTAATCTCTTTAAATACGATGGAACATTCACGAACCATCGTAGAGTGTAAAAAAAATCATTGCTTCCTTTTAGCTACATATTTTTTGTCATCCTCCTTGTCGTTGTTTTTTGACCCGTGTCGTGAAAAACAAAATTTGTAGTACTAGAACTATGGCTTAGGCGTTAAGGAAGTTATTTCTTGGAATCCTTCTGACAAAGCTAACCATTTGTGGTTCCTCATCACTTAACCTAATGACTCCATTGAAAGAAAATGGTGTCACCTTCATAATCCCAAGCAAGGCTCCATCTTCACTATTAAGTCTCCTAATGATTGTTCTTAGATTTGGAGAAAAGTGCTCAAGGCTAGAACCTTTACTGAGCATTGCATGGTAAAAAATGCAAGGGCTCAGTCTTCCCTTTGGTGTGACCCTTGGCACCAACTGGGAGTTTTGCTGCATAAGTATGGAAGGGGTATCACACTTGACACTGGATGGGGCTTATCGACCAAAGTTAGTTAAGTTATAACTAATGGTCAATGGAATTGGCCTAACGTTAACACTTCTGCCCTTGTTAGGATAAAATAATCCTCCATCAATATGCCTGCCACCCTGACAGAGAAGACATTTGGAAAGCTAAACCTGCTTTATATGAGAAGTTTTCTACCAATCTAGCTTATATCCTTCTCAGAGATCAAGGGTAAAAGGTTTTATGAATCACGCCAAGTTTTGATGAAACCTATGTTTTAAGGATCCAAGATTGTTCTACTCATATTTGGAATGGTATGTCGAAGATGCCACAATCTGGGATGGATGATTAGATTGATAAGTATGATAAGTTCGAACAGTTCGAGAAGAACCAAAGAGATTATCTCTTAAATATATTATCAATAATTTTAGTTTTGCAAGATATCAACCCTCTTTATATAAAGGTTGTTCCAGTAACAATAATTAAAGGCTATTAAAGTCATTGGGAAAAGAAAATATTGTAGGAAACACAAAAACATTTACAAACTAAAAACACACGTAAAAAGAGTCATATTCTCTCAATCTGATCAAACAACCCAAGAGCCATGAGCCATTTCCCACGTCATTTTGAGTTATTATACCAAAATAATTGCTTGATTTACTTTATGCTTCATTTAGACTGATTTTGATGCACTTGACTTAAAACAACCCAATACTCCTAATCAGCTCATTCCTTCATTATGGGATTCTCCAAGGCTTGGATTACTGAATACCATCGTGAATCACATTCAACACCTTCAATGGGCCTTCATGTGTTGGTTAGAGCCCATGTTACTTGAATCAACCCACTAAGCGCTTCCTTGAATTTCCTTGCATGAGATCATGTAATTTGTCCAACGGGAACTTCAATGGGGTCTGAATATCCCTCAATTCATGTGCTAGCCTTGTACTCACCATTCCCCTCATCTTGAAAAGGATTTGTCCTCAAATCCTCACCTACATCAAAAAGACTTAAATATGTATATTAAATGAACAACTTGCTCCATAATTACCATGAAAATCTAGCTTGTAAGCATTGTCATTAATCTTTTCAAACAACTTGAAAAGGACCATACCCTCTAGGTAGCAGCTTGAAACGCTTTTGCTCTAGAAAATTTTCTTCCTCTTGTGCACCCAAAACCAATCTCCGGGTTGAAAAACCAGCATATGACACCCTTTGTTGGTTTGTTTTGCATATTGCTTCGTTCTCTTCCCAACGTTGAGTTTTGTCTTCTCATGTATCTTCTTAATAAAATCTACCTTCCTCTTTCCATCTAAATTAACATGCTTAGAAACAAGTAATGGAGATAAATCCAATGGAGTTAAAGGATTATACCCATAAACAAACTCAACATGTTGTAAACAATCCTCCCACATATTAATGTTCTTTTTAATGATAGCCATCCACAAAGTAGATAAAATTATGTTCATAGTCTTTGTTTGACCATTAATGTATTCTAAAAGAAGCTTAAAAACTTAGAATCTCTATCAGAAACAATTGTCCAAGGCATAATAAGAAGCATCACAACCTCTCTACAGAACAAACAAAATTGGAAGCATCATAAGTTTTATGAGATGGAATAAAATGTGCCATTTTAGAAAATCTATCCACCATCTCAAACCATTAATCTTTTCCTCTCTTAGATGTAGGAAACCCTAAAACAAAATCTATTGAAACATCAGTTCGAGGTTCACTTTTTCATATGCTCACTCTATTTTTTTATTAACTATGTTTCTTTTGATCACTCTCTCTTGGCAACCTCACTTGATTGTCATAAACTTGATTTGGTGTCATCAGAACAAGAGTAATCAGCTTTTGATTATGTTCAAAGGAGCACTTATTAGACAACCCATCATATTTCACTACCTTATCAAATTACCAAGGTCGCTCCAAAAATAAGTGTCCAACTTGCATCTGAACTACATCATCTTCATATTTACCGGTCTGGAATGAATCTAACACTTGTTTTTCTACCTTCACCTCACCATTATCATTCAGCCATTTCAACTTCTAAGGTCGGGGATGTTTAGTCGTTGGCTATCCTAATTTATCTATCATTATATTTCTAGGAATGTTAAGTACAACTACCTCCATCAATAATCACACTACATACCTTATTTTGAATGTGTCACATAGCATGAAATATGTGTTCTCGCAGTACCTTGTCCTCTTCGTTGATCTGAACACTCAGGCCTCCTTTAGCAGTTAGGATAGTACTAGATAGTACTGTATTAAATCTGTCATATTGGATTGGACTAAACTGGATTGAATTACGTAGTATTCTCCTGTGTTTGGTGTTGTACCAGTTAAAAAATGTATTGTTTGTACATTTTTTGGTACATGATAGTACTCAATTGTAAAAAAAGAAATTCATTATTTTCTCCATTAAGTGTAGTTGAAACTAATGACATGTTATTCTCCATTTAAAATCACAAAATAAATAAATCTCATTCATAATAAAAAGAAAGTCTGATTTTAATTTTTTTACTTCCTACGATCAATAATAAAATTAACTAATATTCAAAAATTCCCTTTCCCTTCTCTCTATTCCCATTTTGAAATTCCTAGTCTCCAAGTTCTAAAATTCAAAGATTTAGAAATTCAAACAGCAAGGTAACTTCACCTTTGCTTTCTCTTTATTCCCATATTGAAATTCCTAGTCTCCAATTTCTCACCCATAATATTCAAATCTCACTCAAACGCTCATACTTTAATTTTTCCAACAAAAGCAAACAACAAATCTTCTTAATCCATCATTTCATACCCATTCATCTATAAAATATCAGACTCCTCAATCAACCACTTCAAACCCAATGTGAAAGCAAAAAAGAAGGAGAAAAGTATATCAAACCATAAAAAAACTCACCGACGGTGAACAGAGAGAGAGAGAGTAAAGTAGAAGAAAGAGAAGAGTAAATTAGAAGAAAGAGAAGAGAAGAGTAAATTAGAAGAAAGAGAAGAGAAGAATACGAGGAAGAAAAATAATTCATCAGCCCCGACGAAGCTGGTAACTATTTTGGTGGTCTCGAAGGAGCATGTTGTGTGGTCGATTGCTGGTCTCTACAGGTTCGGGCAGCTTCAGATAAATTTGGGGATTTTTTTATTCCCATTTAGTCCCTCCTTATTAGAGGGGACTATCTTATCCGGTCATGGTAGGACTCTCTAATCTCGCTGTATAAGTTTATATGGACTTGAATTTTACCCAATCCTATGACAGTACAAACATAGTATTGTTCAATACTGGCAACCAAACAAGCCCTTAGAGTTCTCCTTGTAACCAACAATTCACCTTGGGCAGGGTATTCCTCTTCATACTCATTTTCTAATGGTGGCATAGATTTGTAGAATCGATGTGACAATCCAAGAGGGGGTGAATTGGTGGTCGTGTTTAAATTAAAAAAATTTACACTCAAGTGAAAAATGAATGTTCAAAAATGAACTTCAAAATTTCATGAGTTCAATGCTTGAAAAGATAAATAAATAAGTAATAGAGAAATTTGGTAAAGTAAATTATGCTTGCGATAGACTAATAAAGCTAGCAAATAAAATAAGTTAAAGAAACTTAAATTGGGGAAATTAAAAGGCAAAAAAAAGTGCAGAAAATTAAACTATAAATAATAAATAGTAAAAAATAAAAAGAGAAGAAGAAGAAGATAGGTACACACTCCAAGGTCTCCTTTGAAGATTTTTAATCCCACGATCTTATTAAGGGTGAAGACCAAACCTGAAAAACCCAATTGGCTTATGGGTGCCAACTAAGCCTCACAAGGCTATAAGTTTCAAGATTAAGTGATCTCTTAAAATAACTCTCAAAAGAGTAGAATCACCGATCTAACCTCAAAAAATTATGTTGTTCACTCTAGAAATTTACAAGTATAAAGATTAAAATATTAATAAAGTATTTTAGGAGAATATTGTAAGAGATTTAGGAGCACATATCTTGGCTATAAATTTATGTTTTGTGAAGAGAAATGAGGTGTATTTATAGAGGAGATGGAGGTTAGGGTTTAGGAGGGAAAACTACAAATTTTGAATTTAGACAAAAGAAAAGACACTCCATCCTTAATATGAGGACAAAAAATCCTTGACAAAAAAGGTAAGGTATACTACTAACCAAAATAACACATTATAATGAAAAAATATTTGGGTCAACTTCATCTCTCTTTATCTAACTTCAACTGAAACTTACTCGTTTTGTGATTTGTCATTATCTTCCTCTCATGTACTTCGTCTATTGTGCCGAAGAGATGTGATTTTTGGTTTCAGATTTTTTATGGATGGAGACTTAAATTAAGGAGTCAAATAAAATGAGCAAGTTGATAATAAAAATTACATGAAAGTAAACAGCTTTATGGTTTTTAATCTTCATGCTTTGTGAGCTCCTAATAGAAATAAATATCTCCATGCCTTATGGTAATTTTCAATAATCTCTGCATACTTTATTAATTTTATTAGTAACTTCAATGTTATGTTATCATCAAAAGATATCTCATCGTGATATAGGAGTAACAGCCTCCCATTTTTTATGATGACAAATCATTGATACACAAATGATAATTAATCAAATAAATTTAATTTATTCCCCCTAAATATATGCTTACCCCTCAAGATTAGGACATAACTCTTAAGCACATTCTATTTTTCCCCCTTTATTATCATAAAAAAGAAAAAGTTGATTTGTATTGTCTATTTTTTTAAAAACATTCAACATTTAATGGTTTTGTGAAAATATTCACAAGTTGATTTGTAGTGTCTACAAACTCTAGTGAAATATCTCCTTTTTGCAAATGATATCGAATAAAATGATGTCTAAGATCTATATGCTTAGCACGAGAATGAAAAATAGGGTTTTTGGAAACCTTAATGCTAGTATTGTCACATCTAATAGGAAGAGTTTGTTTCATCCACAAAACTTAAGCACAATAATTACCGGCAAAAATATATTCGACTTCGACTGTTAATAGTTCTACTGAATTCTATTTTTTGCTAAACCAAAACATAAGTGAGTGTCTTAAAAATTGACATGTAGCACTCATAGTTTAAGCTCCCAGCAAAATCCAAATCAGAATACCTAATTAAATCAAAATTATCATATTTTGAATACAAAAGGCCAAATTTAATTGTTCTATGTAAATATTTAAAATTCTATTAATAACTTGTAAATGTGAGTCTTTCAAAAAAGTTTGAAAATGAGCATATAAGCATACACTAAACATTGATATTGAGTCTACTAGTAGTTAAATATAGTAGAGATCCAACCATACCTTCATATTTCTTTATATTGGCATCTTTACGTTTCTCATCCTTGTCTAGCTTTGTCGTGGTACTCATGAGAGTATTACCAACCTTCACATTTTCCATGCCAAACTTCTTGAGAAAATCCTCGGCGTATTTTTCTTGGTTTATGGAGATGCCATCCTTCATTTACTTGATTAAGTCCAAGGACGTTCAATTCTCCCATCATGCTCATTTCAAACTTCTTGCTCATAGAGTTCACAAAATTCTTGTACAAAGATTCATTAGTGGCACAAAAAATTATATCATCTACATATATTTGGACAATTAGGATAACATTTCCTTTTGATTTTATGAAGAGGGAGTTATCTATTTTGCCGTGTTATATCCATCATCAATAACACATTTACTTAGTCTTTCATTGACCAAGATCTATGATCTTGTTTTATTCCACAACGAGCCTTTTTAAGTTCATACACATGATTTGGAAATCTAAACTTTGAAAAATGAGAGGTTCTTCATAAACTTCCTTCATAATGTATCCATTTAAAAGGGCACTCCTGATATTCATTTGATACAAAGGCTAATAGCATTCTTATTGACTCAATTTAGCAACGTGAGTGAAAGTTTAATCATAATCAATAACTTCTTCTTGATTATATCATCATGCCACTAATCTAGCTTTATTTCTAGTTACAACACCATTTCATCTACTTTATTTCTAAACACACACTTTGTACCAATTATTGAGTGATTAGAGGGTCTAGAAACAAGTTGTCAGACATTACTTCTTTCAAATTGATTAAGTTCTTCTTGCATAGCAACTATCCAATAATACTCATCCTCTTCGGTCTCTATAAAAGATTTAGGCTCAAGTTGAGAAATAAAAAAAAACCAATACTATGAAGCGTAGAGCGGGTCTCTACTTCTTTTGATATTTCTACCTATAAGAACTCATTTGGTTGATCTTTCACAAACTTCCATTCTTTTGGAAGTTGGTTGCAATCTTGTACTTTGACATTTTCTTGGAGAGAATTACTTGGTCCTTCATTAGTATAGATATTAACGCTTCTACCTTTCTAATACTTTCATCATCTTGATCAGAAAAGAAGTTAGAAGTAATAGATTCATCAAAGACAACATGCATGGATTCTTCCACAACTAATGTTTTCTATTTTAAACTCTATATGTTTTGCTAGATTGTGAATATCCTATAGAGAATCCTAAGTCAATCTTAGAACCAAAACATATTTACGTAGATCATTCTCATTTATTATCATTCTTGCCATTTCTAGTAGGGACCAATTTTTTCCTCTCAACCACACCATTTTGTTATGGAATTTAGGAGTAGAAAACTTGTATAAAACCATTTTCATCGCAAAAAGCTTCAAAGTTTCTATTTTCAAAATTTGTTTCACGATTACTTCTAATTTTTGAAATTGTTAAACTTTTTCATTTTGAACTAGTTTGCAAAACCTTGAAAATGCTTTAAAAGTTTCATCCTTATTTTTTAGAATTACAACACAAGTATATCATGAAAATTTCATCAACTATGTTTACCCATTTGACATGCATCACAAATTTTATCTTTCACAAAATTTATTTTTTGAAGACCTTTTACTAAATAATTTTTTGATAGTTTTGAATATATATCCATACTAGCATGAACAAGTCTTATATGCCAAAGCCAACTATCATTTTCAAAAACAAGAAAATAATTTCATAGTGATTATGGAAATCATTTAGATTAATAGTCTAGAAATTATGGTCCCTTTGTCCAATAAATAAAACTTTGTTTGGCACTTTATCTATAATTAGGGAAAAATATTTTTTAAAGATTACTCTATGGTTTTGATCATAAAGTTGACTTATGCTAAGTAAACTATGCTTTAGACCATCTACAAGTATAATTTTATCTATACTATGGGATGAGTCATTACTTACGGAGCCAATGCCAATGATTTTTCTTTTCTTATTATCACCAAATGTCTTTTCTTTCAAAAAATTTGAGTAAGTTTTGATTCATCGCCGGTCATAACTCTCGATCACCCACTATTAAGATATCATTTATATTTTTTCTAGTATCATGATACAAATGTATGCAACTTTCTCTTCTTCATCGTCAAAGTCGCTATCATCGATCTCGTCTCAAGTTGCCTTGAATGTTTTTGTTAATTGGGGAATTACTTAGATTTGGACAATTGGCTTTTTTGTATCTGAGATTTTTTCATTCATAGCACGTAAATGTGTCTCGATGTATCAACTTGTCATATTTTCTTGGAGCATTTTTTCCTTCTATTTAGGAATTTCTTGAATCCTCTAGTGAGTAGGCTATGTCATCTTCCTCATCATAGTCATCCTTCTCATTATTGGATTGTTCAAGTGTTGATTTTGATGCAATGCTCCTCTTCTTTGGTGTATCTTCATTGTCATTTTCATTTAGCCTCATTTCATACTTCATCAATGAGCCATAAGTTCTTCAAGGGGAAGTTTGTTGAGATCTTTGGCTTCTTGGATGGTGGTCACCTTGGCCTCTCATTTTTTTGGTAGACAACTAATAATTTTTCTCCCATTTTTTAATATTAGAATAAGTCTGACCAAGAGGTTTCAAGTTATTTATTATATTGGTGAAACGAGTAAACATATCATGCATAGAGTCATCATGCTTCATTTTAAATAATTCATAACTATGAAAAAGCATGCTAATTTTAGATTTTTTTAACTTGATTTGTGCCTTCGAGTGTGATTTCTGACACGAGCCATATAGATTTAGTAGGCTCACATGTAGAAATTCTATTAAGTTCATTCTTATCAACAACACAAAATAAAACATTCATAGCCTTAGCTTTTAAAAAATTCATTTTATTATCATCAATCCACTCACTACTTGATTTGACAATATTTCTACCATCCACGACATTAAACATGAGCACCATTTTCAACAATATCCCATCAATCATAGTCAATCAATTGAATATAAATAATCATTCTCACTTTCTAATAAGTTTAATCATTACCATTGAATAACGGAGGTCTAGTAATAGATATGGCAACCCTAGAGGGGGTGAATTGGGTGATCGTGTTTAAATTAAAAAAAATTTCACATTCAAGTGAAAAATGTATGTTCAAAAATGAAGTAATGAAATTCAAAATTCCATGAGTTTAACGCTTGAAAAGATAAATAAATAAGTAACATATAAAAGCATTAAAGTAAATTATGCTTGCAATAATGTAAATGCAGAAATATAAAGAAAGCAAAAAAAATATATTGTGTAAACTTAAAGTGCAGAACTTAAGTTACAGAAATTAAGTGTGAAAAATTGAAGTGGCAAAAAAATGCAAAAAAGTAAACTCCAATAAATAAATTGCAAAAAATAAAATGAGAAGAAGAAGAAGACCCTTTTTGGAGATTTTTAATCTCACGATCTTCTTAAGGGTGAAGAACCAACCTTACTAACCTCACAAGACTACGTGTTTATGATTAAGTAATCTCTTACAATAACTCTCTCAAAATAGTAGAATCTCCAATCTAAGCTAAAAAAATTATCTTGCTCACTCAATAAATTTGCAAGTATAGAGCTCAAAATATTAAGAGAGATTTTAGGAGAGTTTTGGAAGAGTTTTTGGATCAAGTCTCCTGGCTATGAATTTGTAGTTTGTGAAGATAAATGAGCTGTATATAGAGGAGATGAAGGTTAGGCTTTGGGAGGAAAATTTTCAAATTATGAATTTAGACAAAAGAAACGACACTCCATCCTTAATGAGGAGGACATAAAATCCTGACAAAAAAGGCAAGGTATACTTCTACCCAAAATAACACATTATAATAAAAAACTATTTGGGTAAACTCCATGTCTCTTTATCTACTTGAAATTGAAACTAACTTTATTTGTGATTTATCATTATCTCCATCTCCTATATTGTTCAAGAGAGATGTGATTTTTTGGTGTTTAGGCTTTTGATGGATAGAGACTTAATTTAAAGATAATTATCCCTAAATAGATTGAGCTTTGATAATAGGAAATAAAATGAGTAAGGTTCTAATAAAAATTACATGAAATGAAATATCTTCATGATCTTCAAACTCCATGCTTTGTGAGCTCCTATTGAAAATAAATATCTCCATGATCATCAATCTACATGCATTGTGGTCATTTTTAATAATCTTTGCAGACATGATTAATTTTATTAGTAAGTCCAATGTTTTATTATCATCAAAAGTTATCTCGTAGAGATATAGGACTAACAATATCCATTGTCATCTTCATCATCCTCTCAATATCACCATTATCTCGAAACATCATAGCTCTTTTGTTTGGACATTGGCTTGCTATGTGACCCCTTCCTTGGCATTTAAACACTTAATATCTCAATTTTGAGTAGTGGAACAATCGGTTTTACTTGGTTTCCATGGTTGGTCTTCTCTAGATTTTGCTTCATTTTTATAGCCAACTTCTCCTCCTTTGTATAGCTTGATTTCCAATTGGAAGAACCCAAACCAAGGGTTCTACGTATACTACCCCTCTTTTTGATTTGTTGTTCAACCTTGATGGCCATGTTCACCATATCTTCCAACTCTATATAGTGTTGTATATCTACCTTATCATGAATTTCTCGGTTCAATCCTTGCAAAAACCTAAAACAGTAGCTTCTCGGTCTTCTATATTTGCCCTTATCATAGCAATCTCCATCTACTTAAAATAATCTTCAACATTTCAATTACCTTGAGTGAGGCCTTGCAGATTTTGATATAAATCTCGATAATAATGGATTGGCACAAACCATCTCCTCATCACCATTTTCAAATCTGCCCATATCTCGATGGGATGTTCTTTATTTCTTCTTATGTTTAACATAAACTGATCCCACCAAATGATAGCAGAATCGGTCAATTCAACAACAACAAGTTTTATCTTTTTAAGCTTGGAATGTGATGATAATCAAACACCAACTCCATCCTCTTTTTCCACCTAGATAAGCTTCAGGATTATTCTTTCCTTGGAAAGAAGGGATCTTCATTTCAATGTTACCCATGTTATTACCTTCATGATTTCTAGCTTCTGTACACTTCCCATATCTCCTAGGACTCCCTACTGAATTTCGATCTTCTTCCTCCTGAAATCCAACTTCATTATACTCCTCACCTTCATCTCCTACTTCTCTAGCTTGAACTCTTTTTCCCTCCTATGCACATTATGAGCCATTTTTTGGTGCCCCTACGTGCATTCTCCACTTGATCCAACTGGTCATGTACCTGCTCCAACTCTATTTGCATCATACGCGTCATCTCTTCCATTATAGCCTCTGTAAACAACTTTGAATCAGCCAATCCTAGAGCACCTTCAACATTGTTGTGAGACATCTTTTTTGCAAAATAAGGTTAGAAACAAAATGCAAGGACCTTACCACACTCCTTCACGTGTTTCACTAAAATAATGATTCTCTCAATTTCTCACGTATTGCACTCAATATATTCAGCATTTACACTCTGATATTCTCACTCTCTCTTGCTTTTTCCACTCGTAAAATCCTCTTTTAGTCTTTTCTAGAACTAATCAAGCAATTACCAAATTTTAGCAACAATCCACCAAGACTCACCAATGTCATAATTTAGATTTATAACGAAACAAGGCTGACTTATGGTTTGACACAGATGTTTACAATGGGAACAAATAAGTATCAGATCCCTATCTAATGAAGAGACAAACAATCTTTCTTCATTCTCTTTTTGTTTTTATTTTTTGTATTTTGAGGAACTCAAAAAAATAAGAGCTTAATCATGAATTTTGAAATTTCTCTTTCTTTTCTTTTCTTTTCTTTCTATTTTTTGATGAAATAGACTATAATGAGGAAGAAAAAAATTTACTAAAAATTTGAAATAGGATAAGCAAACCTAAGACTAGAACCAAAGCTCTGATACCAAATTATACGAATCATGCTAAGGGATGTCGAAACCCATAATTAAGGGATCCAAGATCATTCTACTCAGATTTGAAATGGCAGTTCAAGAAGAACCAAAAAGAATATTTCTTTATATTGTCAATAATCTGAGTTATACAAGATATCAACCCACTTTATATAGACGTTATTTCAGAAAAAATAATTAAAGGCTATTACAGTAATTGGGAAAAGAAAAACTCCAGGAAACACAAAAGACATTTGGAAACTAAAAAGAAACCTAAAAAAATTCATATTCTCTCAATCTGATTAAAACAACCCAAGAGTCATATAGGAGCCATTTTCCATGCCATTATGAGTTATTATACTCAAATAAATGCTTCAATTTTCTTTATCCTTCATTTGGAATTATTTGGACTTATTTGGACTCATTTGGACTCATTTGGATAGAATTGACAGAAAATAATTCAATACTCCTAATAAACTATTCCTTCATTATGGGCTTCTCCAAGGCTTAGATTATTGAATACCATACTTGAGAATCATGTTCAACACCTTCAATGGGCCTCCATGTGTTGCTTAGAGACCATGTTGCTTGAATCATCCCATTAAGCTCTTCCTTGATATTCTTTGCAAGGGATCTTGTAACCGGACCAACTAAACTCGAATGGGGTCTGAATATCCCTAAAACCATAAGCGACCTTGTACTCATCAGAATGTTTCTTGGAGCAGTTTTGTAGGGTTTTCTTGTAATATTCCCAAGCATATCAAGTGGCTGGACTGCAAGAATAGATTAATTGCTATGGACTAACTCTCTAGCTGGGGTATATCTCATAATCCTAACTATCACACAAAAATATGTTCTTTCCTTCTTTCGTTCAAGTTGCGATCATATGGTTGAGTGGCTAGCTATTAATACCAAAAGGAAGAGTTTACTTCCGTATTTTTTAAGAGAGATTTCAACTCCTTTGTGGATAATATTTGGAGTGAAAGAAATAGTAGAATGTTTTAGGGGAAGCATATAAGTAGGTCTTACTTGGTAAATAGTA
The DNA here is from genome assembly GCA_003255025.1 of Datisca glomerata. Classification (NCBI taxonomy): domain Eukaryota; kingdom Viridiplantae; phylum Streptophyta; class Magnoliopsida; order Cucurbitales; family Datiscaceae; genus Datisca; species Datisca glomerata. The sequence continues at coordinate 144,768 of QANY01002202.1, forward strand.
TTTTAACCAATACGAGAGATAGATTTTTCAATCAAAGGTCCATACCTGATTCACCAACTATCTCTCATCTTGTTTCCCAATGAGGGCTTCCAGTCCATATTTGGAAAGATCCTCCTAATAATTTTTGTTGATTTCTAATATACATTGTTAAAGTATATAAAAAAGAGTTCTAAAAGTAAAAGATCATGAAGACCATATCTTACTAGTGTTTGAGTCCTACATTAGATTATATGACCTATTAATATGTCATATAAATAAATAAATAAATCAGTCTTGGTACTCAATGACATAAGTCTATGAATAAGACATGGTGATTTGTATGAGACATTTCACTGATATGTCTTTCTTATTCACAATAAAAAAGAGTTGAGGAATAATAACTAGAGGGAAAAATGATAAGTTTACATCCCACTCTTGTTAATGATATTCACGAAGGGTAATGTCATAAAATATTATGTGGACAATTATATATAAATATTTATTTACACCAATAGAAAATGTAGCACGCATGAATCGAGAGCTCTATCGGTATCCGAGCTATAGTGGAGTCATACAATGTCAGGATTAAATAGGTTGAGAATTTATGGAGATAAATTAGTTGGGTATTTGAATCTCATAGATTTATTCATGTGGGTCCATTTAGTGTCAGGAGTAGCTCATAAGGATAGAAATGAGAAACAATGATATTTGGACAAAAACATGTTTTGGACCAAGGTACACTTCCTGAACCCATATAAGATGAGTGTCATCACTAAATTAGTGATGATAAAAATTTATGTTCAAATTAATCATTTTTTTTATTTTATAATTATTGGGTAACTAGTAAATAAAAGAGATTATTTAATTAATTAATAGGAATCAATTTAATTCATCAATTTGGATTAATGAATCTAGACACAATTTTGGCACTAGGAGAGATGTAAAGATTGAAAGTGTCAGCAACTTTACTAATATTGGCTCTAATACCTTTACAAAAATGTAGGACATCATTAGCATAAATGAGGTGAGTTGGAGCAACGATTCCTCTCAAAGATAAGATGGGTTGGAGGTCACCATTGTTGGTCAAATGAATTAAGTAACGGCTAATAAAATCCCTAGCAATATCGAAGAAAAGATGGGATAAAGGATTTCCCTAACGAACACCTCTTGAACAGCTAAACTAACCTTCTGAACTACCATTAGTCAGAATTGAAAGCATAGGATAAGATATTTGAAATCCAGGAGCAAAAGGTGTTAGAGAACCCTAAGGTTGAAAGAACTCGAATAATGAAATATCATCGCAAGGAATCAAAAGCTTTCCTGATGTCAATTTTCATAGCAACATTACCACCATAACACTTTTTGTTAAGACTATTGGCACAATCAGAAGCAGCCACAATACAATCCTCAATATGCCGTCCTTGAATGAATTTAAATTGATTTGGAGAAATAATTCTACTAGATATACTAGAAAGCCTCTCAGAAGTAATATTCGTAATAACTTTGTAAATGAAGTTGCCGAGAACAATATGATGAAATTCATCAATCTTCGAATCATCAGGGACTTTTGGAACCAAAACCATAAAATTTAAGTTTAAGCTAGGCACAATGTGACCGAATCTAAAAAGAACTGAATAACTTTAATCATGTCACTTCCAGCAATATCCTAACAATCGTGCAAAAATAAGCCAGTAAAACCATCAGGACCAAGAGCACTATTAGGGTCAAGAGCATAAACCGCATTTTTAACTTCAATAGCATATGAAAAGGCAGTAAGATGGTTACTATCCTCAACAGAAACTAAGGTGGGAATGATATCGTCAATCATTGTATGATCAAAGGGAAGATTCAAATTTGGATAAGAGAACAAATCAGTATAGTAACTAATAATGTGCCTTTTAATCACAGAAGTGTCTGAAGTAATCTGACCATTTATATTATAAGCTTATGAGATTTGTGAAATTTCAACAATGTGTGATAGGAAGTAGTATTGCGATCGAAATTCTGCAATCATTTAACCCGACAACGATCCTTGAGTAAAAGATCATGCCTAATCAAAAGGGAGTCAAGAGTAGAATGAGCCTCCACTTTTTCATCAAAAAGAGACTCAGAAAAACCATAAGTAGATATAAGTTGTTGAATCCATCGAAGATTAGAAGAAGCCTCTACAAGTTGAGAATCTAGATCATCAAAAACATGAAAAATCTAATCTTTTAAAGCCCATTTAAGAACTTTTAAGTTTTTCACGAAATCAAACATAAGATGAGTAGGGGAGCATGAAGCCCAAACATGTCGCACCAAATCGATAAATGATGGGTGAGAAAGCCACATGGATCTAAACCAGAAAGGGTATAGGGAAATAAAGGGTTCAGAGATAAAAAGAGAGGGTTGTGATCAGAATGATGTATATTTTTTTAGCTTTTATCATATAATGGATTGCATCCTTACCCATATGGCTAACTCTCTCCCTAAATGTATTAATCAAAAAATAAAAAGGTTTCTCCCCCACACTCCCGCCCACACACACACAGTTGCCATCGATTTTCACTGTAGGGGAAGAGAAAAATTTTGTTTTCTCTTTCAATCGTTGTTTTCAGAGCCCATACTCAATTCCTATTAAAATCCTTGAGAGATTTTCTTCTGACCTAATGGTTGGTTGTCGATGTAAGGATCAATTGATAGCTCTTTGAATCTCAAGAATCAAGAACATGAGATAGAGAATTCGATCCCGCCATATCAGAATTTCTCCATGAATTGAAAAGGTATAAATTGTTTCAATATTTTCTCAATACGTTTATATGATTTTGCATGTTCATTGATTTTTTTTTTGTTTACCTGGATTAAAATTTTGTATAAATGTTTCTAATATTCCGCCCATTAACTAGTAATGGTTCTTTATTTTTTCTTTAAAATCTGAAACCGAGCTAACAATTGGTGTCAAAGCCTATGATTTTTGAATATGAATATTCAGTATTTAAACGTATGTATGGATGAATAGGTTGACATTGGCATAAAAATTTTGTATCATAGATTCAAAGCATGTTTGAATCTATTTTATGAATGAATCTCGATCGATTGGCTCTATGTGTTATTTTTAATTTTTGAATTGATGGACGCTGAAATTGAGATATAGGATTTAATGTAATTTAATTTTGCAAGAGTGGTATAGTTAATTTTCATGTAAATCCATCGCAAATGCATTTAGATCATATCGTCACACGAATCCTGAGAAACTGCACACACCATGAGGTTCACTGTTCGCGTCGTCGCGTGCCGAGTCATTTGTCACCATTCGTCGTCGCGTCATTCGTTGTCTGCACTGCACCATCGACCATCTTGCCACCGCGTTGTACCTTGCACCATCACTAAGGTTTCCAAAACCCTAGGTGGCAGCATTAGGATTTCGGAAACTCTAGCACGTGCATGACCATGTTGGGTCTTGGACTGGCGTGGACTCACCAAGCCTATTGAGCTTTTGGACAGAACAAGTGTTGTTTGACACAAATGATTCGTAGGAACTTGAGATTTGATTCCAAGCCCAATTTAATCCCTAAAAATTAGATTCATTTAATTTGACAATTTTCATCACTAATTAATTAGAATTTAGTTTGTAAATTGTTTTTAAAATAAATCAATCAATTAATTTACTTGGTAATTATTTATCAAAGTAAAAAATGTTGGAAAATTAATTTTAAATTCGATTTTAAATTTTGAAAATGGGACTGGACCTTAGTGAGGAGTTACAAAGAGGTTGGACTTCTTGAATGGAAAGGAGATAATTACAGATGCCATGAATACTAGTATTTAAATTACTGTAATTATTTATTATTCCTTCTTGGGTTGTAATTAGAAATGAGTCATAGAGAGGTTAATTTTGAATTTATGATTTATTATTAATCTTGCATCCTCATATAATATGTCATATAGAAATAGGGATATGCCAATATCAAGTTGTGATGTAGTAGGTACATGCGTCTTTGTAGTTTAAATTTATAATGTGTTATAATTTTAAATACAATACAAATTTTATAAAATTTATAAATTTTAAATTATGATCCAAATTGTAAACAGTTTTCTACTTTTTAAAATTTACTTATCCAAATTTATTTTTTAAAATTTAATTTTGAAAACGTAAAGAAAAATCTATTTTTTTCAAAAACTAAGCGAGAGGGTTGCTTACGTTGAAAATTCTCAAGATCCCCAATGCAAACATGATCGTGGCATGAGGAATGGTTTAGGGCCGTCATAGCGGTCTTCCCTTCAGTTGGTGAAATATGGGAATCATGTCACTCTGAGTCTTCGAGTTGCTTGAGAAGCTACATGGGAATCAAGATAGGACTGTTCCTAGACGGACCGTTAGTTCACAGCAACCTTTAAAGTCGATGCGTTGGTTAAACATTTAGACCGAAGCACATCAGAATCTCTCATAGGAGCTAGTCAAAGGGCATAAGGTGACCAAAACCATCGGTGATTGGTTGAGCTAGATGTAGTGACATATTGAGAAGCGTTAACCAAACGAGAAGAGCCTCGATTCGATAGGAAGTAGCTCGGGCATTGTCTCTAGATGAGACGAGCTATCATTGTTGATCGTAACACCATGGAAGAAATAAGTTTTGATCGGATTTTTTAAATATATAATTATTTGCATCATGCATCATAATTCCCTAAATGGTTGAGTATTTATTTACACCGTTTGATTTATTCATTTTAGTAATCATGTCATTATCCCCACTCTCAACAATCTTGAATGCAAACAAACTCACTAGCAAAAATTACGTGGATTGCAAAGGTAATCTTTATATCGTGCTAACAGTACAAAAGCACAAGTTCGTGCTCACCACCGTTTTCCCCTTGAGCTTATTGCTCAAGGGGAAAATGAGGTCTATGCTTCTTGGTAGTGTTCTCATGAGATCGCCAGGTGTTACATCTTTGCATCGGTTAGTAATGTGTTGCAACGACAACATTAGATATCGAGGCTGCCACTAAGATGATGTTGAAGATCATCAAAATGTTCGGGATCAGGGTCGTCAAGCCAAATAGGCTTCTATGTGAAACTTCATGAACTACTGGATTAAACCCAAAACTCTTGTCAGAGAACATATGATGTTGATTATTAGTAATCTGAATGAGATGAAGATCATGGGAGCTGAGGTAGATGGTGAGAATGAAGTTGATATGATCCTCAAGACCCTGCCAGACCCTTTTGAGAAATTAAACTTAATTATTCAATGAATAAGTTGAGGTACTCTTTTCTGGAACTTAATTCAGCAAGGGTTTCTTTCGATTTCATTGATACTGATATTGGTATATTTAGAATTGAATGCTTAATTACTTCTACACGCATGGTAAACAACTTATTCAATGTAAAACTAAAAGTTAAAATGATATGTGACACAAAAATAAAAATTTGATTTACGAAGGGATAGTAAAAGGTTGAAGCAACATCATGGTCACATTAGCCTTGAGAGGATTAAAAGACTCACAAAGGATGGTCCATTGTAAACTTTAAGCATGGGATGAATATCCAAATGTGACTACATAGAAGGCAAAATGGCCAAGAGACCATTTTTCAGTGAAGGGTGAAAAAGCAACTAAATGCTTTAAACTCGTACATAGTGATGTGTGTGGGCCATCGAATATCCAAGCAAGAGGAGGTTATGAATATTTTGTAACCTTCAAAAATGGCTACTAACAGTTCGGAAATTTTATCTAATGCGCCAAAAGTTTAAAACCTTTGAAAAGTTTAAAGAGTACAAGGCGATGGTCGTGAAGCAAAAGACTTTCTTAAGGAAGAAGGTATTCTTTCCCTGCTTATAACATGTGGCACTCTAGAACATAATGATCTGTCAGAGAGAAGAAATTGAACTCGTTTTGATATGGTTAGATCCATGATGAGTTACCTATCTCTCACAGATTCATTATGGGGATATGCCTTGAAAACAGCAGCATATATTCTAAATCAAGTTTCATAAAATATGGTGCCTAGTACACCGTATGAAACATGAAGTGGACAAAAGTCATCCATAGGCCACCTAAGGATATGGAGATTTTTGACAAACATTCTGAGACCGAAAACAGGCAAGTTATCAGCTGATCAGAATTATGCATCTTTGCAGGATATCCCAAGGGAACGAGGGGATACATCTTTTATAGTCCAACTGACAAGGAAAAATTCGTGAGCACGAATGTACATTTTCTTGAAGATGACCACATAAGAAGTGTGAAGTCAAGAAGCACACTTGTGCTAGAGAAATTATTGAGTGGGAAGACACCGACTCCTAAATAAGGACTTGTTCCCAATTCAATAATGGAAGAACCACAATAGAAGTTGTAGCCTATGGAGCCTTGACATAGTCGGAGGGTTGTGAGACAACCTGATAGGTACATGTCTTATGAATATGTTTTGATGGTAGACTAAAATAAGGATCATGATGAACTTGTTTCCTACTAGCAGGATATGGCTAGTCCTTAAATAAACCTATGGCAGGACCCCATGAATCTCGTGATACAATCAATGTAATCAAACAGAGTCTGGAAGCTTATAGGTCCTCCTGAAGGAGTAAAACCCGTATGGTGTAAATGTATTTATAAGAAGAAAGGAGGTCCAAAGAGGAATGTGGAGACGTTCAAAGCCAGGCTTGTATCCAAGGGCTACACCCAGAAGGAAAGTATTGACTATGAAGATACCTTCTCACCGGTGGCCATGCTTAAATCTATCTGAATCCTCATGTCTATTTCTGCTACTCTCGATTATGAAATCTGGTAGATGGACAACATAAATGCTTTTTTAAATGGCAATCTTGAAGAGCGTATTTATATGGCTCAACCAGACGGGTTCATGGAGAAAGATCAACAGGGCAAGGTTTGTGAAATGTTGTTGTCCATTTATAGACTTAAGCAAGCATCCCAATTGTGGAATATCATATTCGACGAAAATATCAAGAACTTCAGTTTTGAGCAGTTAGTGGACAAACCCTATGTGTATAAGTTGATACACAAAAGGAAGGTGGTTTTTATAGTTTTGTACGTGTATGATATTCTAGTCATTGGGAATGATGTAGGAAAATTATTTGATGTCAAGATTTGGCTTGCAAACAATTTGATTAAGGATCTTGGAGAGATTTACTTATGATTCTAATGAGTGGTTGTCAGTGTAAGGATAAATTGATAGCTCTGTGAATCTTAAGAACGAAAAATGTGAGATAGATAATTGGAGCCCGCCAAATCAAAATTTCTCCATTAATTGAAAAATTATAAATTGTTTCACTATTTTCTCGATACGTTTATATGATTCCCATGTTCATTTGATTGGTTTTGTGTTTAATTGGGTTAAACGTTTGTATCAAATGTTTTTTATATTTCACCCATGAACTAGCCATGGTTGAATCACAGTCCTAATAGCTGAGGTATTGTCCGGCAATTCGAACTCACTCCTTTGGAGAATCAAAGATCAAGAGTAACTAGGACAAGTTCTGTATTCACCTCAGGATTAAGGTAAATATGAAAATACCCTTTAAGATGTAATAGATAGTTTTAAAGTTAAATAAATGGCTTTGTTCTAAACTAATTGGTTACTGTTATATTAAACATGTTCTAAAACATGTCTAGGTCAACCCTTAGAGTCTGCACTCCCATGCCTCGAGACCAACATCATTTGGTTCAAGGTAACAGTCATAATTGGATTCGATTATCCAGTCGATCAAAAGACTGCGAATAACATTATGAATTATCTCAAAAGAGTTTATCTGGAAGACCGCTTACTCTTTACTCTTCTTTCATTGATGATAGTTTCAGGACTTAAGTAAATTACAAACACACTTTAATTAAAGAAAAACATTCATTTATTCATAAAATGAAGTAATGCTTAAATGTCTCAGAAATATATTTGCTCATAAATAGTTATTACACCCTACTTTGTCGTCATAATTCTAACAAACTCTCACTTGGACTAAAGTAAGCATGTACAATCTCGCATCCCCATGCTCTATCATAAAAGAATTTACTGCTTAAAGTCTTTGTGAATGGATCTACCAAGTTGTTAACCGTCAATATATGTGTTACTTCAACATATCCATGCTGAACAATCTCTCTGATAAAGTGGTACTACCGCTCTATGTGTTTGGATCTTTTGTGGCTCTTCGGTTCCTTCGAGTTTGCTACAGCCCTAGTGTTGTCATAGTAAAATGTCATGGGTTTGTCAGTAGCTGGAACAACTTTCAGAGTCTTTAGGAACTCTCTAAGCCAGTCACCCTCCTTTGCAGCTTCACAAGCCACCACATACTCAGTTTCCATGGTAGAATCAATAATACAAGATTGCTTGATACTTCTCCATACCACTGCTCCACCATTTAGCATGAAGAATGATCCTGAAGTGGACCTCATGGAATCCTTGTCTGCTTGGAAATCAGATTCGATATAACCTGTCATATTCAAGTTAGAACCTAAATACACAAGCATGTAGTTCCTCATTCTCCTAAAGTACCTGAGGATATGCTTGACAGCATTCCAATGCTTGACTCTAGAATTACATTGAAAATGTCTTACCATGCCTACGGCGTAGAAAATATTGTGTCTAGTGTGAAGCATTGCATACATGAGATTTCCTACATATGAGGCATATGGAATATTTCTCATGTCTTCCTCTCCTTGAGGAGTCTTGGGAGACTGCTCCTTAGAGAGGCTGACTCAATGTCCAAAAGTAAGATATCCATTCTTAGAGTCTTGCATAAAGAAGCCAGTCATCACCTTATCAATAAGATGCTAAGGAGAGTGCCAACTGTCTATTCTTTTGATCCTGAAAGATATGAATACCGAGGATAAAAGCAACTTTTCCAAAATCATTCACATCAAATTGCATTACGAGCCAGATTTTGAAATAAGACAATTTTTCTACATCATTCTCAATGAGTAGAATATCCTCCATGTACAAGATCATAAAAATCACTGTCCTTTTGTGTACCAACTTATACACTTAGGGTTCAACCACTAACTATTCAAAACTGAAGTTCTTGATAGTTTTGTCGAATATGATATTCCACGAAAGTGAAACTTGCTTAAGTCCATAAATAGACATTAGTAGTTCATAAACCTTGCCCTCATGGCCTTTCTCCATGAAACTGACTAGTTGGACCATATAAATACGCTATTCAAGATTAACATTCAGAAAATCAGTATTGACGTCCATCTGTCAGATTTCATAATCAAGGGTGGCATTAATGGATAGGAAGATTCAGGTGAATTTAAGCATGGCTACCAGTGAGAAGGTATCCTCATAGTCTATACCTTCATTCTGGGTGTCGCCCTTGGCTGCAAACCTATCTTTGAAAGTCTCCACATTCCCATCTAGATCTCTCTTCTTCTTATAAATCCATTTTCACCCTATGGGTTTTAACCCTTCAAGAGGATCTACAAGCTTTCAGACTCTGCTCGAGTACATTGATTACATCTCGACATTCATGGCATCTTGCCATAGGTTTTGCTTCAGGACTAGTCATTGCCTGCGAGTAGGAAGGAGATACATCATGATCCTTATCTGAGACTGTTGTCAAGGCATCTCCATAAGACATGTACCTATCAAGTTGTCTTTCAACCCTCCCATAATGTCGAAGTTCTCTAGGCTCCAGCTCCCACTGTGGTTCCTCCATTATTTATTCAGGGATTAGGTTCCAATTGGAGAGTTGGTCTTCTCCCACTCAATAATTCCTCTAGCACAAGTATGTTTCTCAGCTTCACACTTCTTATTTAGTCCTCTTTAATAAACCACGCATTCGTGCTCACAAATGTTTTCTTGTCACTTGGGCCATAAAAGACGTATCCCTTCGTTCCCTTGAGATATCCTATAAACAGGCATAATTCTGATAGACTGGCTAGCTTGTTCGTCTCCAGTCTCAACAAATGTGCCGAGCATCCCTATATTTTATGGTCACTTACGGATGACTTTCGTCCACTCTATCTTTCATGTGGTGTACAAGGCACCGCTTTTTATGGAACTTGGTTCAGAATACATGCCGTTGTTTCTAAGGCATATCCCCAGAATGAATCAATGAGGGATGAGTAACTCATCATACATCTAATCATAACTAATAGAGTTCAATTTCTTCTCTCTGACACACCATTATATTCTAGAGTGTCAGGTGCTGTAAGCTGAGAAAGAATACCTTCTTCATTAAGATAGTCTTCAAACTCTTCTAAAAGTACTCTCCACCACGATCGGATCGTAGTGTTTTTATTTGTTTATCTAATTTCTTCTCCACCAAATCCTTGTATTCTTTGAACTTTTCAAAGGTTTCAGACTTTAGGTGCATTAGATAAACATGTAAAAAATATGAATAGTCATCTGTGAAGGTTACAAAAAATTCACAACCTCCTCTTACTTGGATATTCAATGGCTCACATACATCACTATGTATGAGTTCAACGCATTGAATGGCTCTTTCACCCTTCACTGAAAAGTGCCTCTTGGTCTTTTACCTTCTATGCAAGATTCACATGTGGGTAGTGATCTCACACTTAAGGTTTGCAATGAATCATCATTTGCAAGTCTTTTAATCCTATTTAGGCTAATGTGACCAAGACGCAAGTGCCAGTAGGTTAGATCGATTGAGTCAGACCTTAACATTTTTATTATCCCTTTGTAAATCAATATTTTTCTCAGTGTCATATATCATTGAAACTTTTTGTTTTAAATAGAAAATATTGTTTATTAAACGTGCAATAGTAATCAAGAAATCATTTCAAAAAATACCAATATCATTATTATCAATAAGATTTGACGAAAATTCTTGCTCAATTAAACTAGTCACTGAAATAAGGTTTTCGCCAAAAACTGAGATATAATAAACATTGTGCAAAACCAAATAATTATTCTCAAAAAATAATTTAATAGTTCCAAGTGATATTGTTGATACTAGTGCTCCATTCCCCAAACGAAAGTTAAACTCGCCCTTATTAAGCCTTCAGCTTTCCTTGAGCCCTGCAGGGAACAACAAACATGGTTAGTGGCTGCAGAGTCTACTATCCAAGAAAATGTAAAGTCAGCCACATAATAGGCTTTGGTAACAAATAATGTACCTTTGGATTTTATCTCCTTGAGATAATTCGGGCAATTGCGTTTCCAATGACGAGTGACTCCACAATGATGACACTTGTCTTTCAACTTGTCCAGTTTTACAGGCCTTTGCCATTCGTAGCTTTTGAGTTCACCTTTTAGCTTTCTTGAGACCTCTCTTGTATTTCTTTTTTGTGCCAGAGGTGGAAGGCTTACTTTGAGTAATGTTTGCCAATACATTTTTTCGCTTGTTCTTCTGAAATAAGGTGTTAGCATCATGTAACTCCTTTATGGGTTCCGTAAGAGAGTACCTTAACTTATTCATCAAATAATCATGTTTGAAGTTCTTAAAAGTATCAGGAAAGGTTTCAAGGATCATGTCAACTTGGGTATCACCATCTACCTCAACTCCATGATCTACATCTCATTCAGATAATTAATGATCAACATCATATGGTCTCTAACAGGAGTTTCAGGTTTCATCAGGCAATTCATAAAGTCTCACACAATGGCTTGTTTGGCTTGATGACCCTGATCCCCAAATATTTTAGTGATGTTCAAAATCATATCAGCGGCGGTTTCCATTGCTGGTGTAGTTCTAGCAACACATTACTAAATGATGCAAGAATATAACATCCGGTGATCTCATCAGAATGTAGTCAAGAAGCATAGGCATCCTTATCCTCTTGAGTAGATTCAACAATAGGCTCAAGGGGACAACGGGTGGTGAGTACAAACTTATACCTTTCTACCATCAGTACGATATCAAGGTTACGCTTCCAATCAACGTAATTTTCACCTATGAGTTCGTTTGCATTCAAGATTATTCAGAGTGCGTAAAAAGAAATGATTACTGAAAAGAATAAATAAATGGTGTAAATAAATACATAACCATTTAGGAAAGTATGATGCATGATGTAAATACTTAAATATTTTAAAAATCTGATAAAAAATATTTCTTCCATGATGTTAGGAACAACGCCCGAGCTACCTCCTATCGCATCGAGACTATTCTCGTTTGGTTAACACTTCTCAAGATGTCACTACATCTAGCTCAACAATTCCCCAATGGTTTTGTCACCGTAGCTCCATTGACTAGTTCTATGAGAGATTCCATTGTGCGTCAGTCTAAAGTGTTTAACCAACTCATCGGGTTTAAATGTTGCTATTGAACTAAAGGTCCCGCCTTGTCACATGGCAATTTGATATTAGCATATCTCCATTACTATATTACGCAATATGTGAATGCGAGATTAATAATAAAGTCATACATTCAAAATTAACCTATCTATGATTCATTTCTAGTTGCAACCCATAAAGGAAAATAATATAAATATACACTTGTCTTCGTGGCGTCTGTAATTTTTTTCTTCTCCTTCAGGAAGTCTCACTTTCTTTTAACCCTTTTACCAACGTCCAGCCCCATTTTCAAAATTCAAATTTTAGTTTAAAATTAATATTCCAACAATTTTTACTTTGATAAAAAATTACCAAGTAAATTAATCAGTTGACTTATTTTAAAAAATGATTACAAAATAAATATTAATTAATTAGTGGAAATTACCAAATTAAATAAATTTAATTTTCGGGACTAAAATGGGCTTGGGATCAAATCATAAGTCCCTGCGAATGATTTGGGTCAAGCAAACCTTGCTCAGTTCAAACCCTCAATGGGCCAAGTAGGTTCGCGCCAGCCCATGGCCAGGATCTTAGGCACGCTAGGGTTTCTAAAACCCTGGTGCCACCCCTTGCCTTCACATCGCGGCAGTAGGTACAATGCGAGACAGCAATGACGTGAGCCAGCAGCAATGCTGTGGCGGTGTGAGGCACTGACATGGCAATGGGGTGCAGCGGCTGACGGCGGCACATTAGCGTGAGCCACCGGGCGCGGCGGTGCAGGGTGATGACACAATGTGGTGCGATGGACACAGTTCCTCGAGATATGTGTGGTGATAGATTTACATGGAATTTACAATAAAACTCTTACAAAATAAAATTACATAAAATCTTATGCCACAGTTTCAGCGTACATCAATTCTAAAACAGAAAGAAAACACCTAGAGCCAATCGATCAGGATCCATCCCCAAAACACATTCAATATGTTTAGATATAGAATATGCATATTCAAAAACTATAGGCTTTGTTACCAATTGTTGGATCTACTTTTAGTTTTTATAGAAAAATAATTGAACCATGAAAAATTCATGGGCGAAATATCAAAAAATTTTGTGCAAACATTTAATCATATTAAACACAAAACCAAACCAATGAATTTGCATAACAGTATAAAAGTATCTAGAAGAGATATAAATGATTTATACCTCTTCTGTTAATGGAGAAATTCTGATTTGGCGAGAGCAAACTCTCTATATCACGTTCCTCATTCTTGAAATTCACAAAGCTTTTAATTGATCATTATACTAACAACCACTTGTTAGAGTCAAAAGTATATATGTCAATGATTTGTGTAGGAATTGAGTGTGGGGAGGAGGAGAGAAACTTTTTCTGCTCTGATTGACACACTTAGGCCTGATACCCTAATGCAGTCCCTTTATATTTAATTACATAATTTACCCACATACCCCTATGTGTCAAAAACCAAAATTCCCCTCTCCATATACACTTATATGTGATTTCACTTATTCTCCTGAAGCCAAAAATGTGTCCAAATTTATCTATGTAAATTGATAAATTAAATTGATCCCTATCAATTAATTAATTATTTTATTTTATTTACTAATTATCCAATAATTAGAAAATAAAAAAATTCTTTAATTTGAACATTAATTTTGGTCTTCACTAATATAGTGATGACATCCATCTCATATTGGCTTGGAAAGTGTAAGACCCGACTTTTATGATTAGTATATTGGCTAATTATTTTTCCTAGAATGGTTAAGTATCATATTAGATTTCTATTGAAACTGCTACCTATTAATAGTAATAATTTTTCTATTAAAACTACTATTATAACAATACTTTTTTACTTCTATTAAATAAATAATATTAACTTAATTACACTACAACCAACGTGGGATTTCAAATCCCCCATTCTGGTTTTGAAAGGAAGTGGTTATCTTCCCCCACTTATTGCGTTTTTAGTTGCTCATCCGTCACCTTCAGCAACCACTAAACCACTTCCTCTTTGAAAATTGCTCTTAGAAAAAGTTCTTCCTTCTTCGCTACCCCTGCCCTTCTCCATCTCTGCCTCGTCTTTGTCATCCTTCAGGTCGCTGCCATTAGTATTTGTGACTGAAATTCCTTCTGCCTCCCAATTCTCCTGTATGCTCTCTCACCCCCATGTTTCTCCTCTTTGTTTTTTTTTCTGTTTTCTTTTTTTTAATTCCCATTACTTCCTCTGTTTGTTCTCTCTCTCATGCTCTTTATTCTCTGCTTCTCTATAGTTCTCTCAGTCTCTCTCATTAGTCACCCAATTGCCAAAATTCTCTAGGTAAAATTCTCTCTGCTTGCTCTTGTTCGTTATCTCTCTTTCCCCTGTTATCACCTAGCCGAACAGTGGGTATTTTAAAACCACTTTGTTAAAGGGTTTCACACCAGATTTAAAGTGAATTGGTTCAATGGATTCTTAAATTTATATTTCTTAGTGCCAAATTTTTATTCAAAACTTCAAATTGTAGTACCGTAATTTTTATGGCTTCTAGTTTACATTGCCTTAGTTGTTTTATGTATGTTTTTTTATTCAAGCTTTGAGTTGGTGTTAGTGGATTTGTACGTGATTCTTAATACTTCATCCATGTAGTTTATGTCGAATCAAATCAATGGTTCAAATTTAAACACATATAGGATTGAATTAGTTTAAGGTCATATGATATAGAGTTTAAAAAAAATATGGTTATTGTTTTATGTATATATAATTAATCGTTGATGTTTTTTTCTGATGAAAATTCTGATAGTATAGATAAAATGATTTTTGTTTACTAAGAAGTTATAGATAAAACCTTCTGAAAATATTATCAATTACATATAAGACATTAATCTTACTCTTGTAAAAATTTTGAAATTTTAAAAAATTATTTGCATGGAGAAAACATTTTTTTAAATCTTCTTCAGAAACTTGAATATTAGGGGCATACCATTTCATCATCACGGCTTCGTTTCTCACATACATTTTATCATTTTGTCCCAAATATTTTATGGTAGTTTTTTAAATATAGTTCTGTAAATTTTTGTAATTTTTAGATGAAAATATGGTATTTTAAATGAGTAGTTAAACTTGTAAATCTGAATTTCATTTTACTGCCAGACAAACCTTCGTTGATGACAAATTTTTAAGATCTATGAGACATGTATTAACGTTCAAAACTAAGTTTTGTAATTTTTCATGTACGGTACAATTTATAATGAATTTTAAAATCCAAACATCCGAACTATTTTTCTTTCGTAAGTGTTTGAAAACATCTAAGAATGAAATTTTTCTCCTTTATCCTTTCAGGACTTGAACTTTAGGAGCTTACAGAGGTATAAAAGGTAAGTGAGATATATGTATGTAATTGTTTGCATTGTATGGCTGAAAATTTATAATGAACTATGTTTATGTTTTGAAATGTATAGTGTACTACGATGCTTCTTTCTTCATAACATTATTCAATTGTGGTGTTGATCGTTTTGTTATATTTTATGTATGATGAGTTAATATATGTTGAAAGCCAAGAATAATTGATAAATGAATGCATGAAGAATTAATTATATGCCATTAGAGTCACGCGCCCACCATTCTGCTCTATTTTCCTTGTCCTTCGGGAAAGGTCTATGTTTGCCTAATCCTTAGGGAAAGCGTCTCTATTATATGCTTTGGTTAGTTTTGTCGGAAGGCGTTAGCGCAACTGGTTCCACCTCTTCGAAGGTGCAGAGAAGTACTGTGAGAAAGGTCTTCAGATGATGATAACAATGATGAGGAGTTTATTGTTAAAGAGGTCTAGAGTCTCTGGCATCAGATGAGTATCATAAAAGTCCATAAAATTAAATCTTTTCTATTGGGTTTTATTTAAATTAAATCGTGAGACTTCAAACATGTACTTTTGGGTTCTTGACTATTTTATTAAGTAATATTTATATTTATGTAACTAGGAGTTTAATGGAGGATTTGATTTTCTTAATAATATATTAACCTATTTAATATAAGTTTGTTTCTACCTAAAAAAAATGATCAAGCTTCTGCAATGCTTTTGGGTAAAATATTTAATTAAAACTTAGTTAAATTTTTGGGATGTTACAGAAAGTGTACTGTGGTCCAAAAACACATTTTTGGTCCAACTGATGTTGTTTCTTATTCATGTCCTTATAAAATACTCTTGAGATGGAAAGGACCCAAATGAACAAAACTATGGGATTTAGATATCCAGCTAATTTATCTCCATAAATTCCTGACTTATTTATTCTCAACATCGTACGAACTCCACTATAGGTCTAATGCCGAATGAAATCTTGGTTCATGAGCGCTACATTTTCTGTTGGTGCAAATAAACTTTTATATTTCAAGGTCCACAGAATATTTTATGATATTTTCCTTCGTGAATATATGTAACAAGAGTGGCATGTAAAATTACCATTTTAGCGCTCTAGTTATTATTTCCTTAACTCATTTAATGACTGTGAACAAGAAAGACATATCCATGAAGTGTCTCATACACTTCGGCATGTCTTATTCAGTGGCTCATATCATCGAGTACAAGCCCAATTTATTTATTGACACACTCATCAATAAAGTATAAAGTGATATTGTTACTTTTGTAATCTTGTCACGAACTCCATATATGTGAATCACGCAACTCCAATATAGTTGAATCACGGTTCTAACAGTTGAGGTATTGTCCGACAATTCAAACTCACTCCTTTGGTGAATTAAAGATCACGAGTAACTGGGTCAACTTCCGTATTCACCTTAGGATTAAGGTAACTACGCAGATACTCTTTAATGTGTAACAATTAGATTTAGAGTTAGATAAACAGCTTTTCTCTAAACTAATTAGTTATTGATCTATTCAACATGTTCTATAACATGTCTAGGTCAATCGTCAAAATCTCCACTTCTATGTCTCCAGACCGGCATCCCTTCGTTCAACCTAATAGTCATAATTGGATTCAATTTTCCAGTCAATCCTAAAACTGCGGATAATATTATGAACTATCTCAAAAGAGTTTGTCTAGAAGAACACTCAGTCTTTACTCTTCTTTCGTTGATGATAGTTTTAAGACTTAAGTAAATTACAAAAACACTTTAATTAAAAAAATTGCATTTATTCATAAAATTTAGTAATACATTAATGTCTCAGAAATACTGTTTACTTATAAATAGTTATTACACCCTACTTTACGGACATAATTCCAATAACAAATATTATTTTAAAATTAATGCGTACGCTTCTATCCAAAGCATAACATGCAAGCCTTCTCATTTAGCTTTCAGGTTTCCTGGAACCTTCTTAAAGAATTATGAATGTGATTATTGATTCCATGGTCTATACACTAGGAAACAATATAGTCACTCACTGATCACTTCTTAATGAGATGCATATTTCATCACTTTACAATTACGTACCTTTTAGTTAGTTTCCTTATAACAGTCTTCCTAAAATAAAAGTCTTCCCGTTAGAGCTTTCTCTATCTTTCTTACTTCGAGTCAACTCTATTTGAACATAAATTGTGTCTTTATGATTCCCCTAGTCATCTGAAGTTCCATGTTCGGTTTGGCCCCATTAAACTTTTATACTTATGTCATAGATTTTAACTATGACCTGATGTAAAGAATTCTCTTAGGTATCCAAGACTATATCAATCTAGATTTCACCATTTATTTTGGCTATAGGAATCTATATCTTGTGAAAAGATCACCAACCATAAGCATATATGGTCATTAACTAGAGTTTCCTTTAGCATTTTAGTGCTCAACAATACCATTTCTAACATATTATTGTAGATTAATAATTATACAAGCTTCTTAAAAGGATAATTCAAGTGATTATAAAAATATTTTATCTTAATTAAAAGGGTTTTGATCAAAGCTTGAAAATTATGAAGATGAACCTCCGGTGGAGAATGAGCTATTTTGAAAATATGTATTCTTGAAGTCCATTTTTTAATTATTTTTATATTTCAAAGGTTAGAATTTAGAAATCTAATAGTCACTCGGTTCATCATTTATTTATTTAATTGTTTAAATAAATATTTATTGATTTGATTGATAACATGACCAAACATTAGTCGATCACATGCCATACATGAAACCCCATACATTATTTTTAATCATGCATCACATCTGTAGAAACATGATTGATTAGGACTCTCCTAGTGTGTTTATATGAATAGCTTTTTAAAATAAATTGAACCGTAACGGCTGAGTTTTATTTAGTTAAACTTGGTAATCACACCATTATAAAGGCCTTAGCAACCTTTAGGATAACCGACTTTCTTAAAAATATTTTATTAAAGTTTGATGAATGTAATTAATTAGTTAGTATAAGTTCACCTAATTTTGACTTTGGCACTTTAGAATATAAATGAACTTAGACCAATTAGATTGGATTAATAATTAATTTTACATTTATAGAGTTATTTTAACTAGTTAATAATTTGGATGTAATTGATTAGTTTAAATAGATACACATCAATTATAAGATAGTGAGTATGAGAAGGTTGACATGTCAATGTAACCTATGGTCTCCATTATTAGTATAACACCGGGAGATACAGTGAGGGAGGGTAGATTGTTACAATAGAAACCTCTGGTAAAATGCCCGCCCGTAACCCAGAAGATAAAGTACATTACATAGTCCATTTTAGGGATTGACAACTTACCCATTCAGTTACTTTGGCACTAGAAGTTCCAAAAATGGGTACTATCAGGTCGAGCGAATTCAATAAGAGATGCATGTTGTCATTCCAGCCTTTCTTCTCCTTTCAAGGCCTACCCGAAAGAGAATCCAGTACTTTTTGGTCTTGAATATCTGAATAAGACGACCCGCCCCGTGGTTTGCTTCTGAACAAACAATTAGAATGAGGCTCGGTCAACTAGAAAGTTTATTATCCATGCCCTGAGATGGCTTTGTTTCCATCCTCCTAAGGAAGGTTACAAACTGTATCAATATCAAGGTTGAATTTTTGAAAAAGATAGGACTAAGTGATGTAGTTTAGACTTGACCGACCCTAAGGTGGCATATTCTAAATCAAGTCTTCTAATATGAAATAATGGGTTACACTCACAAAGTCACAATTAAGTTTTGCGTGAATAATTATGACTTGACCAAATAAGTGATACTTTATTGTTAAAAGAAATAATATGATATCTTTTAAGTTTTAATTAATAAGGATGAGAATGTCTGATAGACAGTTTAAAATTAATCTGATCGATACTAAGGTGGCATATTAATTGTTAGCTTGCCTTATCGTGGATTAGTAATTGTTAAGTTTATGTGTTTGATATGTTGCATTCAAGCACCACCTTTACTTTCTAAATTTCTTGATATTTATTTCAATTATAATGAATGATGTATATTTTATTTCTTTTCAGCTTTTAATATGTCTACCATGCACTACCCCATTCTTGATTTTTTTGCACTTGAAAAACTCAAATGTGAAAACATTAGAAGATCGAAATAAAATCAAATTTGATGTTAATATGTGAGATCTACAAGTTTGTCCTTATTGAGGAATGTTCTGAAGAGCTCACCGAAAAATGTTCGGGAGAAATATGATGCTTGGATCATAGATTTAGGGGCTACCATTGATGTTATGAACAAGTTACAGTTCAACGAAACCCCATTGTTTAATGAGATGCAGACTTTTGGGTCACTCAACAATAGTATGACCAATGAAGGCGAGGCAAATGTTATTGAGCAAAAGCCTTCTTCCATTGTTGTTAATAGTGACAAAAGGAAGAAGAATAATGATAAGGGAAAAAGTAAGAATAAGAAAAGAAAGAAAGCGATGAAGTCGCCTAAAGGCCAAGAATAACAAAAAAGATAACAACTCCAAAAAGAAAGAACCAAGAGAAAATATTTCCATCGTGGAGTTGAAGGTCAATGGAAGAGAAACTGTAACAAGTATCTCTCAAAGCTAAAAAAGAAAGGTAAATATTATTTACTTGTACTTGAATCTTGTTTATTGATTTGTCATCCTGGATATTGGATTCAAAATTACTAATCATGTATGTTCTTCTCTGCAGATGTTTGATTCGTCAAGAGAGCTGGCTGATGGAGAGGTGATAATGAAAGTTGGTTGTGGTGCGCTAGTGTCAGAAAAGCATTGGGGAGAGTCCGTTCAAGCTTTTGAAATAATTTTTTTTGAACAATATTTATTTTATTCCTGGTTTTACGAGACATTTGATTTCTTTATCGTTGTTGCATGAACAATTATTTGATATTTCTTTTAAAATAATTAGTTTATTATTTTGAAGAATGGATTCAATATCTGTCATGCAAAGGTTCTGAACAGACTGTATATGCTTAAACTGACTGAACGTAATAAACAACAAAGAGTTTCTCATGATGATGACATGTACCGATGGCATCTTAGGTCGGTACATGATAGATTAAACCGGTTAACAAAGCATGGTGCTTTGAGAGAACTAAAAGTTGGGACTCTTCCAGTTTATAACTCTTGTCTAGAGGGTAAAATGACCAAGAGACATTTCTCTGAAAATAGCCAAATAGCCAAAGAACCACTCGAGCTAGTAGATAGTGATGTCTATGGACCGATCAATATACAAGCTAGAGGTGGGTATGAGTATTTCATCGAAAATTTGAAACTTTTGGAAAGTTTAAACACTTCAAAGCTGAAGGTGAAAAGCAATTAGGTAAATCTTTAAAAAAAACTTTGATTAGATCTAGGTGGTGAACACTTAGATTTAGAATTCAATGATTACCTTCTGGGGTACGGAATTCTATCTCAACTTAGAGCACCTGGAACATCACAGCAAAATGGTGTTTCAAAAAGGAGAAACTGAACCCTATGAAATATGGTTAGGCTGGTGTTAAGTTACTCATCACTACCACTCACATTCAAGTGATATGCACTTCAAACGGCAACCTACATTTTGAATGTAGTGCATTCTAAATCTGTAAGCAAGACACCTTTAGAAGTATGGAATGACTCTAAACTTTGTTTGCATAACTTCTATATATGAGGGTGTCCACCTCACGTTCTTAGACCTAAGACTAAAAAGTTGAAGTCAACATCTGAAGTGTGTATATTTGTTGGTTATGCTCTAAAAACAAGAGGTGGGTATTTTTATAGTCACAAGGATCAAAAGGTGTTTGTATCGACAAATGGCACTTTTCTTGAATACGACTATATGGAAAACTATAAATCTCATAACAAAGTAGTTCTCGAAGAATTAGCATCTTGGCATTTTCTCGGGCATCTTATATTAATAAGGTGCTGGAGAGATTCTATATGAAAAAATTTAAGAAAGGTCAACTACCGACCAGACATGGAATTGCCCTTTCCAATGAGCAGTGTCCTAAGACACCTCAGGAGGAAGAGATATGAGAAAGGTTACTTATGCTTCAACTGTTGGTATTCTCATGTATGAAATTTTGTGTATGAGAAAAGACATTTTTATGTAGTAGAAATTGTCTGTCATTATCAATCAAATCGTGGTTCAGAACATTGGATTGCAGTAAAGCGCAATCAAAAGTATCTTTGGTGGACGAGAAATTATATGCTTGTTTATTCAGGTGGAGACCTGAACCCCTCTGGATATACTTATTATGATTTTCAATTAGATAGGGACAATCGAAAGCAAAGTTTGGATCAATATTCACCCTAGGTGGAGGAGCTGTAATGTAATACCCCGACCATTTGTAAACGCACATTTTTGTAAAATTTATTTAAAAGATAAAGTGATTTTAAAAAGGAATTTTTTTGTAATTTTTGTAAAAATATTTTAATTAGGTATGATTTATTTTAAAGTTTGATTTTTTGTAATTTTTAAAAATGGTTTTATTATATAAATTTTAAAAACTCACTTTCACCATACATGTCTATACACCCTAAACCAACCCTAACCTAATATTATATATAAAATCTACTCCTCTCTCCCCTGTTTTGGTTTCCCTCTCCCCCTCAGCCGCATGTCCAACGAGCACCCAACAATCCTACTTCTTCTTCGTTGGTCTCACTCTAAATCTTGGTTGTCGTCTACAAGCTTTGATTTTGTGTAATTTTCTTCTCCTTCTTCTTGATTTCTTTCTTTTATCTCTTCCTCTCTCAGTTTTTGTCTCTCTCTCTCATCCTTGCTTCGTCTGCCTCCCTCTCTTTGTCTCTTTTTCTCGGTCTCTTTCTCTTCACTCCCACTCTCAGATTCTCTCTATTTTTCATCCCCTTTGTTCTGCTCCCCCCGCTTCTCTCTCTCTGCATCTACTATCATCGACGATTGATCGTCGGTGATGCCCCTTTCCCCTACTTTCTTTCTCTTTATTTCCATCTTTCAGTGTTTGGATTGCAACTGGGTCTTGCAACATAGTTGGTTGTTGACCCAGCCTAAAAGCATACCCGAACCAGTTCAGTCAGCCTAAACTGATCTTGACCGGTCTAGACTAACTCAGACCAAACCGAATTGTTCCAATTCAACCGAACTGAACTTGCTTGAACCAGCCCGGTCTAAAGCGTTTGAGTTAATGCTTTATCATTTGACTTTTGACCCGATATATTATTTTTCGACCTTGCTCATACTCCTTTACACTATTTTAATTAAATATCTTTTATTTTATGATATTAAAAATATGTTTATATTGATTTATTTCAAAACAATTTAGTGATGGTAGTTTTTTGGATTCTAGGTCATTAGTTGCTTAGTTCATTTCTTTGGTTTAGGTAAGTGAATTTACATCGTAATGTGACACACGTATAATAAATGTAAGATGTGTTACTCTCATCAGTTTAATTGTCTGTAAGCATGTTATGTTCATGTATATATTTTGTGTAAGTGAACTTATATTGTAATATGACCCATGTGATAAATGTATATTCCTTGAGTAAGTGAATTTACATCGTATTGTGACCCATGTGTGATAAATGTAAGATGTGTTATGCTTATTAGCTTTAGTTGTCTATAAACATGTTATGTTCATGTATATGTTTTATGTAAGTGAGCTTACACAATGATGTGACTCTGATGTTATAATTGTATCATGTATTTATATTATTATATGTTAAACTATTTTTCAATAATGTTTATATTTCGTTAACATATTGATAATTATTTACTGTTCAGTTATTAAATTGATATCATGAAATAGATATTTGGGTATGAATGATTTTATGTTAGTATGTTATCATGTTTGTTTCTGGTAAATGTATTATTATGCATTATATGTTTACTTGTGAACCATATGATTAATTATTATCATGCGTTGGACATTGCAAGTTATGAAGTTAATTTAGTCAAGTGGTAATTAAGCATGATATGAACTTAAGCACGAACCTTAGTTAACAAGAAATCAGAGTTGTTCACGTTTTGTTCTGTTATACGAATAGGGTGTCATATGTTCATGCTTTTGCCATACATAGGGTGTCATCTATTTATGTTTTGGTCATACATTGGGTGTCATCTATAAATGTTTTCCATCACTTATGAAGTGTGTCATATGTTCACATTTTCCGTTACCTATGAGTGCCACATGTTCTGTCACCCAATGTGTGTCATCTTTTTCATCACCCGATGTGTACCATCTGTTTCGTTGCCCAATGAGTGTCATCTGTTTCATCACCCAATTCATCATGATATGTTTCATTTAATGTGTGATTAGTTCTAATTAGGTTGTTAACTACGGGATATGCTAAGACAAGATATGAATAAGTTTTTTTAGATGATTTTGTTTGAGACATGTGTTATCTGCATGTTATGTTAAGCCAAGTCATGATCAAGTACGTTACGTTATTTCATTTATGATACATGTCAAGTTTAGGTATGTTATGTCATGATTGCATTTATGACATGTGGATGCATGTTATTATGTGAGTTTGCTTACTGAGTATTTTAAAATACCCACCCCCAAGTTGTTTATGATGTAGATGGTAATGGCAAGCAGCATGAGTGGGAGAGTGCCATAACTAGTTGGATTAGAGAAATTTATGTTTTCAGTTTATGAATTGATTTAAAACTTGGGAAAATGTTTTATGTTAAAGTTAGTTATTCAAGTAGTTTATTTTACGTTATATTTTTCTATGAATTATGATGAGTGAAAACTTCATGAATTATGAATCTCAAGTTTTTACTTTATTTCAGAGTTTGATTCAGTTTTTTGAAATTTTTTTATTAATTATGCATTTAAGACACTTTATCGCTTTTACTATTTATTGATTAAGATTCCGATCAAGGATAAGTTAAATGCTACCGCTATTTAAGGTCAAGGTTTTTCTATCATGGGTAAATTAAGAATTTCAATTTGGGAATTTTCTCAAAATTAGGGTTTGTTTCAAATTGAGGATTTCAAAATTGTGAAATTAAACATGCATGTTTAACCCTCGGAGATTGGGGCATTACAGTTTGATATCAGAGCAATAGTTTTAGATTTTGTAGATTTTTCTTAGTGAAAAATATGGCATTTCGTTCACTCGACTCCTCCATCACCTTACAAGTCAGGTACGCATGATATGTATGTTTTAATTATTGATTCAGTATTATGTGATTTAGTTTCATTATGGCATGTTTGATTATGTTTATGTTATATTTACAAGATAATATTAGGCTTTTGGTAAGTCTTGAAATTTTGGTGGGTAGTAGAGTAATGGTCCATCCACGAGAAACAACAATAAAACATCGGTCGATCCTACTGCGAACCCTCCGGCAACCATGACCAAAATGTTTCAAGAATTTTTGGAGTTGTTGAGGCAAATAGCGATGGCTCGCCCAGCTCAACAACAACAACTGCATAGATGACAATGATCGACGTGCAAATGATCAACACATTTAGGAGGCTGAACTAAACACGCCCGAATTTGACGGTCTCTCGTCCGATCCATTGTTAGCTGAGGATTAGATTGTGAGATTGGAGCATATATTCTATAGTTTATGATGTGTTCTGAGATTCAAAAGATTGGTTGTGTAACTTTTATGCTGACACGAGAAGCTAAAAAATGATTGGAGCTTGCATAAAGAGCTCATGATGTTGTGCATAATCTGATGAATTAGAAGTAATTTGTGGAGCTGTTCTTTGAGAAGTACTTTCCAATCACCGTTAGGACAAGTAAGGAGGCTGAATTTCTTAGGCTGGTGGAAGGTAATATGACTGTTGCAGATTATGAAAGGAAGTTCGAGACCTATCTCGCATCACTACACATTACGTTGATAGCGAGATCAAGAAGGCTCAGACGTTTGAAAGGGGACTTCATCTAGAGATAAAAGGTTCTGTGTCACTCCACAAGCATACCACTTACGCGGCAGTGGTTGAAGCAGCGTTGTTAATGGAGCAGAATCTTCCACCAAGAGAGCTACCACGAAATGATCACTCATCGTAAGAGAAATGGGAGCTTCATGATGACCATATTGAACAACAAGATGCAATGAAACAAGTTAGAGATTCTCATCTGATTACATCGCTTACAACAAAAGCCACATCGGACAGTGTTATTAGAAGATTAATGCTTGCTTTAAGTGTGGGAAAACTGGGCATTATCTCAAGGATTGTCCGTTGAACAAACAAGTTCAGAACAATAGCACAACAATCAACAAGAATAATAGAAAATCGTTCGCTCTAACACATTAGGAAGCTCGCGATTAAAAGAATGTGTGTTTCAAATTTGATTTTAAAAAGGAATTACTTGTTATTTTTGTAAAAATATTTTAATTATGTATGATTTTTTTAAAGTTTGATTTTCTTAATTTGAATAGGGTTTTATTATATAAATTTTAAAAACCCACTCACACCATACATGTCTATACACCCTAAACCAACCCTAACCTAATATTATATATAAATTATACCCCTTCTCTCTCCCTTGTTTTGGTTTCCCTCTCCCACTCGACCGTTTGTCCAACGAACCCCCAGCAATCCTTCTTCTCCGTTGGTCTCTCTCTAAATCCAGGCCGCCTACAAGCTTTGATTTTGGGTAATCTTCTTCTCCTTCTTCTTGATTTCTTTCTTTTATCTCTTCCTCTCTCTATTTTTGTCTCTCTCTCTCTCTCTCATCCTTGCTTCATCTCCCTCCCTCTCTTTGTCTCTTTTTCTCGGTCTCTTTCTCTTCACCCCCAATCTCAAATTCTCTCTGTTTTTCTTCCCTTTTCTTTGGCTCCCTCCCTCCCTCTCTCTCTCAGCTTCTACCATCACTAGTGGTTGATCGTCAGCGATGCCCCCTTTCCTGTTCATTGTTTTTCTCTTTATTTCCATCTTTCCCTGTTAGGATTGCAACTGGATATTGTGACCCAATTAGTTGTTGACCCGGCCTAAAAGCATACCTCAACCGGTCCAGTCAACCTTAACTGATCTGGACTAGTCAAGACTAACTCAAACTGAACCAAACCAGACTGGTTTGAGCCAGCCTGCTCTGAACCATTTGACCCAAAGCTTTATCATTTGACTTTTGACCCGATACATTTTTTCCGACCTCGCTCAGACCCCTTTACACCGTTTTAATTAAATCTCTTTATTTAATGATATTAAAAATGTGTTTATGTTGATTTATTTCAAAACAATTTAGTGATTATATTTTTTTGGATTCCAGGTGATTAGTTGTTTAGTTCATTCCTCCGGTTCATGTAAGTGAATTTACATCGTAATATGATACATGTGTGATAAATGTAAAATGTGTTACTCTCATCAATTTTAATTGTTTGTAAGCATGTTATGTTCATATATATGCTTTGTGTAAGTGAACTTATATTGTAATATGACCCATGTGTGATAAATGGATGTTCCTTGAGTAAGTGAATTTACATCGTAATGTGACCCATGTGTGATAAATGTATGATGTGTTATTCTCATTAGCTTTAATTGTCTGTAAACATGTTATATTCACGTATATGTTTTATGTAAGCTTACATAATGATGTGACTTTGATATTATAATTGTATCATATATTTATATTATTATCTCTTAGACCATTTTTCAATCATGTTTATATTTCATAACATTTTGGTATGTTTACTATTCTATTATTAATTTGATTATCATGAGATAAATATTTGGGTATGAATGATTTTATATAGTATATTATCATGTTTGATTCTGGTACATGATACCAATAAATTTATGAGATAAGTTAATTTTGAATTAACTGATAGCTAGAAATTTATTTGATAAAATAAATAATAAATTTGGTAAAATTACCACATGGCATGCTGGACTACCACATATCAATCAATGATTTTTGAATCAGAGATTAACATGAATTACTATAGTGCCACACGACACTACAGTGACATAGGGCGCACTATAGTGCCATATGGCACTACAGTGTTGCCGTGAGGCACTACAGCATTGTACGACACACTGCAGTGTCGTGTGGCACTGCACGGCACACTATAGTGCCACACGGTATGTTTATGAGAGTTGGGATACCGTTGAGTACATGGCAAGTTATTTTTTGAGTTTATATTTTCATGATATGTTGTATTCTTTAATTAGAATGTGTTTGTAATGATTGAGAATTTTATTATTTTTCAGTAATTAAAATGTTGTCCATGAGCCCATTAGCATCTTTATGGAAAATATTGTCGACAGTAATGGATATTAACTAGGACTTTAATCTGACTGTAAAGAAAATGCAAGTACACTCCTAATTAAAGTTATGGTAGATCTTTCTTAGACTTCCTCTCAGGAGAATAAAATTAATATTGGGTATGTAGATAGATTGAATTTTAGTTCATGTTACATAGTGTCATTATATGACAAATATGTTGGAACTACAGTAAATTTGTTCTCCATCGAAGCTGATATAATTATTAATCTCTAGTAAGATGTCTGAAGGGTAATGTTAAACACTTAGATGGCGAACGAAACACTGGTTGATGATCATATCCTAATGATTGTTTTTATTCAACTAGAAAGAGATTCTTAAAGCTAAAATCAATGGAAAAACCCAGATCGGTATAGTCTTGGATTTCTGAGCGAATTCCTTACATCAGTTTATGATTAAACTATAGCACTTGCAGAAATGTTTAATTTGACTTAATTAAACTAGGAACTCTACATAGCTAAGGGAATCTTGAAGACGGTTTGTGTTAAACATGATCCAAACAATTTTTTCTTTTGGGCTGCTTAGCCTAAATAAGATGAAGAAGATAAAGATGTCAAAATAGAGGTGACTCAGAGTAAGAGAGAGAGAAAGTTCTAATGGGAAGTGTTTTTATTTTGGGAAGACTGGATACAAGAAAACCAACTAAAAGCTTTCTTTAACTGTAAAGAGCTGAAACATGTATAACATTAAAAAGTTATCAATGATTGATTCTTCTACGTCCTAGCATGCTGACTCTAAAATCATTGATCACATTCACAATTCTTTATGAGGGTTCTAGGAAACTTGAAAACTATATGAAAGGGATTGCAGGTTATTCTTTGGAAAGAGGCATATGCACTATTTTAGATAGTACTTTTATTTCTAAATTTTTATTGCATGATATAGAGTAAAATAAAAATATACATAGAGTACATTATAGAAGAGAAATGTTTCTCAAGCCAAGTATATGTCTATAACATATATCATGGTCATATTATCTAAGTATGATTCAAAGACAAGTAAGAGATATGCATCATGGCTTTAAATTTTAAACTCTTACAAGTAAGCGAATTCATTACTGATAAGTATATGACCAAGAGTCTTTTCTAAGTTAGAATGACGTAGAATTCTATGACGTTAGCGTTGGAGTATATACTTGAGTAGACAAATGAAAGTCTAGGTGAAGGGTGGGTATGGGTATAATTTCAATTTTATTGACGAGTACTCTAGATATGACTATGTTTGTCTTATGCTTCTCGATTCTAAAACTTTTGAGAAATCAAATAGTTTAGAACGAAAGTCAAGAAGGCATTGAAGAAGTAAATACCTCTTAATAACATTCACAAACTACAAGGTAAATATCTTAATTGTATCCCAGTTGGTTATATATGGGTCACCTAGAGAAATGTGAAACAGTAAGGAAAATTGTTTTCTTTTAACATAATGAGATCTATATGTACCTAGTTCACTGGCCTATTTACTTTTTAAGCATTAACTTTATAGATTACATATTTTGAATGTAACATCATCTTTGGTCGTTCTCGAAACATCACAAGAATTATAGAATGTTCATAAACCTATTTTATGTAACCTGCATATATGTGTATGTCCAGCACACGTGCCAAAAGAGAATGTTGCCAAGCTATATGGGAGATCAAAATGAAATCTAACTATAGGCTAAGCAAAAGGGAATGTGGGTTATTTGTTTATATGGTACCAAAAATAAGAAGTGTTTGTAAGTATAAACATTGTATACTTGGAAGATGACTATATTTCAAAAGGAATATCTAGACGTAACACAAACTTAGAAGAATTTTTCAATAATGCATGTGTCACGTAATCCAGTTGGTAATAGATACGTCTAGAAGTTAGTAAGAATCTAGTTAGTCAAGAAAATAAGAATGAAGTACTTCCTAGAATTATACAACCTTGTTGTAGTGGGAGCGTTTCTCATTCATATGAGAACTAAATATTTCTAGGAATGTCTAGTATGGCAATCTTGGCAAAACATTAGCAAGATCTGAATCACTATGTCATAGTGGGAGAAGATCATGACCAATTGAGAGATTCATGTTCAAGTGCGTGACTTTCGAGTCCATCTCAGAGGAACATGACTCAGATCTCAGATATTGTATAGAGGTTGTAATGATGTAAAGTAAATCATTGGCTTCAAGCGATAAAATCTTAAAATGATTCCAGTAACCTAAATAGTGTATGGAAGCTTGTAGAAGCTCCTAGAGAAGTGGTTGCCGAGGATCTACAAGCGGAAGCTAGACACAAACGCAAGGTTAAGATCTTCAAGGCTAGACTAAGTGAGAAATGGCATACCTAGAGAGAGAGAGAGGATATTAAGTATAGCAGATCATTCTCACTAATGGACATGCTTATGTCTATAAAGATATTGTATCCATTGCAGGTCATCTCGTAGAGGAATTTTGACAAATGGATGTCAAGAACGCTATCTTGTATGGCGATCTTTATGTCTCAATTTTCAGATTTGTCGCTAAGGGCCAGAAATTATGATATTCATAATGTATTAGTCCAATCGTGGACTTACGCATGCATTAAGTAGTAAGAACATTATGTTGATCATATAATCAAAGTTTTGATTTTGATCAATGTCATAATGAGCCATGTCAGTACAAGAGAAAGGAAGGAGACATAATGATTTTCTTGGTGTTTAATGTAGATGATATTTTATCATCAAGAATGATATAGAATGAAATGTCACCGATAAAACCATGTTCGTCAGAATTTAAGATATATCAAAGATTTTGGAAAAATGGTCTTCATTCTAAGAATTAAGTTCTTTCAAGACTTAAATATAGAATGATATACTTATCTTGAATTGTATAGACAACAATATGTTGTGTAGTGTATAATGATGGATTCCAAGAAAGGGCTTGTTACCCTTTTAGGTTTGGAACCTATGTATTTTGTTAGTGTCTTATGACATATGATAAAATATATAACATTAAGACAATTCCCTTCCTTTTGGTAGTGGGAAGTCTTAAATATGTTATATTGTACAATGGATTTACATTTCGCAATAAGCTTAGTTAGCAGACATCAATTAAATCCTAGAAGATTTCATTCGATAGTTGTGAAGCATATACTCAAGTGTCTTAGGAGAACGATGTATTGTGTGCTTGTCTATCACAGTGAGAATCCAATACCAGTTCGGTATATGGATTAAGATTTCTAATTAGATTACTTCAACGGTAGAACCTAGCAGACCAGTTTACGATTACTTGAGCCATAAAAGTCTTTGGGTCACATGTAGAGAACATGAGGGTTAAGTTGGTTGTAGACGTGCTTGAGAGAGTTATAAGCCTATTTTTAATAGCTTAGTCATTTTTATCTATTAAGAATGAGACTCTATGAGTCAACATATTTCGTATGTTGGATGACTAAGTTACTAAATAGTGAGTCTATAGATTCTCAATAGTAGAATTCATAAAAACTTTTAATTAACATAATATCTCTTAAATAATTCATTTATGTGGTCACAATAATCTAAGCGCTTAGTATCTCTGGTGGAATACTAGAGATTGATCATTTTACTTGAGGCATCAAGTATGAAAATTATTATAGTTAACCAGTAGAATGAATTTGGAACCTAAGGATACCAAGATGCGTATAAATATTAGGTCGATAGTAATTAACCTAGTTATACACGGTCTTATATTATGGAGAGGCATTACATAATGAATAATAGGCCAATGATAGTTACGTCGAGTAATATAAAATACACTTGAAGTTCAATTATGATTTTATAGTGTAGTTAATCGTAATTAATAAATTAATAAATTCGATCATGAGTTTAATCGATAGAGTTATTAATTATATAGTCAGGTGTATTTTTATCATTATGGTCTCTTTACTAGTTTTGAATTTGAGTAACTTTATGATATGACTTGTTTAATAAATAAGTGGCTTTGCGTGAATACTCTATAGTCAATCAATTGATCTAAAAACTAACTCTATATTTATTCTAAATAGGTCAAAGATTAATTAAAATTATTTTAATTAATTGAATTTATTTTTAATTAAAAAAATAAATTACGGTTGGGAATTGAATTTCAACCTTTGGCTTGGCCATGGTTTACATTAAATTGTAACCCATGTCATGGGCCGTGATATGCAGTTAGTTAAATACAAAAGAAAGAAAAAACTGTTCTTCTTTTAATGAGTGAACAGATTTGACAAATGAAGAAATGGCCGATTTCTTTTGAAGCCATGTTTTCAGAAATATGTTTCTAAGTACAGTTTTTCACAAAGAATGAAATCATGCCTTGGCCGACGTTAATTTTGGAAGAGAAAGACATGCGGTAGTTTTGTTTCTTGATTTTATTCGAGTGTTTATCCGTAATTTTAGTTAATGGTTTAAGAAATAGTCAGGATGATTATGAGATTTTAATTTTTTAATCGTCTCATTTTAAAATATATTTTTCATAATCTATAATATAAATAAGTTATTTCTTGAAATATTTTTATAAATTTAATATTTTCCGTTATATTGATTCTTCATGTTGCTAGCCATTGTCAACCTGATTCTAAAATTCTTTTAAAATATGCATTAATGTACAATGGCTTATTGTGTTGAGCCCACTTCTTCCTCTATCATTGACGCAAACGACAAAGATACCTTTGACTCCTCAATAGGTCGAATCTCCATGTCATCATCCTGAAAAGCAAAATCTTCTTTGCCTTGAACACTGCATGAAAAGTAAATTCCATATTAATCCGTAATCTTTCAAGAAACCTTCCGAATTTGATAACTAGTTGTTTACATTGCTTTTCATGATATACTTCCTTTATTATTCAGTTGCCTGACCAGCTATCGCACCCTCTTAATCGTCTCGTTGCGGTATGATTCCATTCTTTCAAACCCAAGATTTGGCATAGTGACAGCAATATGTTTCTGGCCTTGTTTGCATTTAAAATTCATTTCAATGTAGGCTCTGAACCTTCTATGTTTCCTCCTCTTCTAAGTTCTTGTTGAAAAGGCTCATATCTTGGGCAGCCTATTTTTGGGTCTACCAACACATGCCAGCTATTTGGTTTGACTTACGCGGTTTAATCATCTTAGGTTATTTAAGCTCAGCCACTTCATTGGCAAGATACTCTGCAAAATGTGTTGCATATTCTTTTGGGACCATGCGAGTGAATACTAGTCTCCTCAATGGATAAGAATTGTGATAATAGCCTTGGTAAGGCCTTCCACAACGGAAATTTCTTGGGTATTGATGGTTCCCAGCCATCCATTCTTCGACCATCTTTTTAGGAGCCACTTGATTAAATTCTTCAATTGGCCATTTGAACATTTTTTTCTTTGCAAATCATCAAAGGCATGCCAGTCTTGGCATCTATTATTTTACAGATTTCTAGGAATTCCTTACCACATATTGTACATAGCCTCTTATAGATTTCAGACTCAAGTTTAGTTGTTGAAGATGAAGATGAGGCTCCTTCATTAGCCTTCATTAGAGCCAACACTAAAGTGGCTTCAGCATATGCTTTCAGAATCATTTCTTTTCCGTCCAACCGAGGCTGCTCTTGAAAATTCACCAAGGTCTCCTCTGGTGCTGTGCTGAGACTTCTATGGAATTCATTTAAGTACTAACCTCTTTCATCGTAGGAAAAGGATCTTCATCAATCTCCATTTTATATTTCTTTCTTTTTGGAAACTTGAATCTTCCACTCTTTGATTGCTCCTGTAGGAAATTTTGAAACACAAACAATCTTAGTTGTGTGGCTCCATGCATTATGCAATTTACAATAACTTTTACAATTTTCAGTTGGAAGAAATTCTATGTCATTCGGATAACTTAATCACTTGCGCATATAACAAATGATCAAAAATCTCATCAGTCTTACTGTGAACCTTTTGGGACAAGCAATATTTAATATTGAATTTCCAAAGAAAACAATCAAAGGTTTTTTTATATTGGAAGGAGCCTTCTTCGTCATGCCTGACGGATTTCAAAAATGTCATAGGCATGCAATGGAGTCCTTAATTGTTTTTTGACCAAATTAGCAATACCTTATTGTTAAAAGAGAAAATATGAGATATTTTGAGATTTAATTAATTAGGATGAGAATGTCTCATAGACAGTTGAAAATTAATCTGACCGAGCATAAGGCTGCATATTATTTGTTAGGTTGTCTTATCGTAGATTAGTATTTGTTAAGTTTATGTGTTTGATATGTTGCATTCATGAATTACTATTACTTTCCAAATTTCTTCATATTTATTTCAATTTTATTAAATGATGTACATTTTATTTTTCAGTTATTATTATGTCTACCATGCGCTACAACATTCCTACTTTTCTTGCACTCGATAAACTCAATGGTGATAAATACATAAGACGAAAGTCGAATTTGAATTTGATGCTAATATGTGAGAATCACGAGTTTGTTCTTATTGAGGAATTTCCTGAGGAATCCGCTGTCAATTCCCCTAAGAATGTTAGGGATAAGTTTGATGCTTTAATTCGGCCCAACAGCAAAGCTAAGTGGTACATGCTTGTGAGCATGACTGATGTTTAAAGAACAAAGCATGAAAACTGTGTATGAGATTATAAAATATTTATAGGCGATGTTTGGGTAGTAGTCTGACCAAAGTCATAATGGGTCTGGTAGGAGCTACATGAATACTAAGATTAAGAAAGTACTTCTGTGTATGAACATGTTTTGAAGATGATGAACATAATGCATGAGGCAGAACAAGTTGAAATTCAACATGCCCAATTGTTGATTGATCTGCTTACTTTTGAGTCACTCAATAAAAGTATGCCCAAAGAGGTGAGGCAAATGTTGCTGAGCAAAATCCTTCTTCCAATGTTGTTAAAAATAACAAAATGAAGAAGCATAAGGGTAAGGACAAGAGTAAGAACAAAAAAGGAAAGAAAGCTAAAAAATGAAGGTGACATCAAACCCAAGGGAAAGTGTTTTCACTATGGAGTTGAAGGTCACTAGAACAGAAACTATAACAAGTATCCCTCCAAGCTGAAAAAGAAAGGAAAATATGATTTACTTGTACTTGAAGCTTGTTTAGTTGAATATGATTTGTCATCCTGGATATTGGATTCACAAGCCACTAACCATGTATATTCTTCTTTGCAGATACTTGATTAGACAAGGGAGCTGGCTAATGGCAAGGTGATAATGAGAGTTGGTAGTGGCGCGTTCGTGTCAACAAAAGCATTGGCGACAGTCCATTTAAGCTTTGGAACTAATTTTCTTGTTTGAACAATATTAATTTTATTCCTAGTTTTTCAAGAAATTGATATCTTTATTGTTATTGCATGACCAATTATTTGATATTTCTTTTATTAGTAATCAATTTATTTATTTTGAAGAATGGATTCAATATTTATCATGCAAAAGTTTCAAACGGACTGTATATGCTTAAACTGATGGAACGTGCGTTAAATAGTTCAGAATTGTTTAAAGTAGCAAATCCTAAAAGTAACAGACGACAAAGAATTTCTCATGATGATGCCACGTATCATGACACCTTAGGTTGGGACATATTAGTCCAAATAGATTAAACGGTTAACAAAGCATGGTTCTTTGAGAGAACTAAAAGTTGTGACTTTTCTAGTTTGTGAATCTTGTCTAGAGAGTAAATGACCCATAGATATTTCTCTGGAAAGGGCCGAAGAACCACTTAAGCTAGTCCATAGGGATGTATGTGGACCGATCAATGTACAAGCTAGAGGAGGGTATGAGTATTTTGTCACATTTATTGTCTATTACTGTAGATATGGTTATACTTATCTAATGCATAGAAAGTATGAAACTTTTGGAAAGTTTAAAGACTTCAAAGCCAAAGCAGAAAAGCAATTCGATAAATCTTTGAAAATACTTCGATTAGATTGAGGTGGTGAATGCTTGGATTTAGAATTCAAGGATTACCTACTGGAGTATGGCATTCTATCTCAACTCACATCCGCTGGAATGCCATAGAAAAATGGTGTTTCAGAAAGTAGAAAATGAATCCTATTGGATATGGTTTGGTCGATGTTAGGATACTCATCACTACCACTCACATTCTAGGAATATGCACTTCAAACAGAAACCTACATTTTGAATGTAGTGCATTCTATCTCAACTCACAGCCGCTGGAATGCCATAGAAAAATGGTGTTTCAGAAAGTAGAAAATGAATCCTATTGGATATGGTTTGGTCGATGTTAGGATACTCATCACTACCACTCACATTCTAGGAATATTCACTTCAAACGGAAACCTACATTTTGAATGTAGTGCCTTCTAAGTCAATAAGAAAGACACCTTTAGGGTTATAGAATGGCTCCAAACCTAGTTTGCATCATTTCCGTATATGGGGTGTCCAGCTCACGTTCTTAGAACCAAGACTGAAAAGTTAAACCCAAGGTTTGAAGTGTGTATATTTGTTGGCTATGCTCCATAAACAAGAGGTGGGTACTTTAATAGTCACAAAAATCAAAAGGTGTTTGTATCGAAAAATATTATTTTACTTGAACATGACTATATGGAAAACTACAAACCTCAGAGCAAAGTAGTTCTCAAAGAATTAGTATCCAATAAGATTTGATCACCTTCATCATTAACTGATAAATGACAAATCACAGAAACCTTTGTTCCTATTCAGGAAATCCAAATACAACATCGTAGTGGGAGGATGGTAAGACAACCTATTCATTTGAATTAGAGGCACATGTCTTAGTGCCTGACACCGATAAGGACGATCCATGAACCATTAAAGAGGTGATGGAAGATCCTGAAAAGGAGAAATGGCAAGATTCCATAAACCAAGAAATAGAATCGATGTATTCCAATTTTGTCTGAAAACTTTTAGATCCACCTGAAGATGTCAAGCCCATTAGATGTAAATGGATCATTAAGAGGAAAAAAGGTGGAGATGGGAAAGAAGAGACTTCCAAGGCACGGCTAGTAGCCAAAGGCTATACACAAAGGGAAGGAGTCGATTGTGAAGAGACATTATCTCCCGTTGTGATGCTAAAATATATTCACATCCTTTTATCCATAGTCGCAAGTTTAGACTATGAAATGTGGTAAATGGATGTCAAGAAATCTTTTCTAAATCACTCTCGTGATGAAAACATCTATATGATGCAACCAGAAGAATTCGTGAAAAGGGGGAAGATCAGAAAGTATGCAAGTTACTTAAATCCATTTATGGATTGAAGTAAGCATCTAGATCTTGGAATCATACCTCTGTTGAAATTATTAAATCTATGACTTCGAGAAAAATGTTGACGAAACTTGTGTTTATAAATATATCAAAGATGAGATAGTGGTGTTCTTAGTTCTTTATATAAATGATATTCTACAGATTGGGAATGATGTAGAAACTTAATCGAAAGTAAAGAAGTGGGTAGCTGAGAAATTCCAAATAAAAGATTTAGTAGAGGCTTTCTATGTTGTAGGCATCAAATTCCTAAGGGATAGAAAGAACAAGTTCTTGGCACTTTCTCATGCATATTATATTATAAGGTTTTGGAGTGATTCTCAATGAAAAAATCTAAGAAAGGTCAACTACCTACCAGACATTGAATTTTCATTTCCAAGGAGCAGTTTCTCGTGGATACCTTAGGAGAAAGTGGATATGAGAAAGGTTCAAATGCTTCAGATGTCGGTAGCCTCATGTATGCAATGTTGTGTACGAGACTAGACATCTGTTATGCAGTAGGAATTGTCAGTCGTTATCAATCAAATTTTGATTTAGAACATTGGATTACAATAAAGCACATTTCAAGTATCTTCGGTGAACGATAAATTTATGCTTGTTTATTTAGTTGGAGACCCGAACCCCACTGGATATAATGGTTCTAATTTTCAATCAGATAGGGACAGTCGAAAGTTAACGTCTAGAACAGTATTCACCCTAGGTGGAGGAGCTTTAGTCTGGAGAAGTATTAAACAATTTATTATTGATGATTCCACTATGGAAGTAGAGTATATAGCGGCTTGTGAAGCTATGAAAGAAGTGGTATGGCTTAGAAAGCTCTATACTGATATGGAATTAGTTCGAGATATGGACAAGCCACTAATCCTGTATTGTGACAACAGTGGGATAATTGCTAATTCCAAAGAACTAAGGAGTCATAAGACGGTCAAGCACATTGAGAGGAAATATCATATTGTAAGAGAGATCGTGCATCGAGGAGATGTGATTGTGAAGATAGTGTCAGATCAAAACCTCACTGATCTTTTTACCAGGATACCTCCGGTGAATTAATTTGAGGGTCATGTGCACAATATGGGGTTAAGAGAGATGCCACAATTTCTTTAGAGCAAGTGAGAGATTGTTGGCATAGTGCCCTCAAAGCATGTGTTTAGACATTTTTTATATGAAATTAATGAAATTACATTTTTCTTATAATTGTTCTTTTAAATTATTGTAAAATAATTTATATATAAATATCTGAAAAATCCATATTCATTAATGATACTATAATCTTATATAAGTACGAGATGATTACGATCATAGATAATGCATAAAATAGTCCGCAACATATTAAAGTATAAAATTTTTAATGAATAGTTGCTAGTATGGTTCACTAAGCATTATGGATATATGTGATCTTGATCCGAATCATTGATAATGATAGACATCTTAGTAAATATACTTTATATAATTAGATTAAATAGGAAAGGACTAATGTAGATTAATATCTTTATTAACTTACCGTTTATCATAAAGATTTAATACACATCAAAACTAATGATTATATGTAGATCAGTCTGAATCCTGAGTAGTCATGAACTCCTATACATGTCCACTGGATCTTTTGATTCAATCATTAAGGTTTGTTTGTAAAACATTCTAGTGACTTTTATTTTGGAGATTCAGTGACATAGATGACTGGGAACATGGTCTTACAAGATTTGGAATCCAAGCTTTTTAATGGATCGTATATTGGTTCTCATAAGTGTTAATTCTAAAAATGAATGGTTATTGAACTCAATTTATAATATGATTATACATTGACCATTCACTAGTGAATTAATGGTACTTAAAGATCAAAAGGTAATTAGAAAGGAAAAATAATAATTTTGACCATTTCTAATTTACGAACCAATAATTGGAGGATAAAACTACATGAAGTGATTATATAAATGGACTATATGAGAATACTCTGTAAATATATTATGTAATTACTAAGAGTGCAATTACATATTTATAGTGGAGTAATAATGAAATCAATAAATAAGATTATGTAATTAAAGAGTAATTAATAATTTTTTTATTAAACTTAGAATTATGGGTCCATGATCCTCAAGTCACCTATGTACTACACATTCTAAGGAAAAATAGTAATCTTGTGATAAGAATTAAATTTCTGGGGTAAATATATAATTATGAGATAATTATATATAATTAATTAAGAATTAATTAATTAATTAAGTTATTTAATGTAACTTTCAAAAACAACAATCAAATAATTTTATCGATTAATTTTGTGTTGATCAATAAGTGAGACAGAATATTTGATTTATGAAACTAAATAATATTAAATCATTATGAGATAATGATTTGATTCGGTTTATCTAACGTGTTAATTAACAAATAAGATAACAGATTGAGAGATTAGATAAGTTAATTTTAAATTAACTGATATCTAAATATTTATCTGATTAAAATAAATAATAAATTTGGATAATTGTCACATGGCATATTGGATTATCACATGTCAATCACTATTTTTAAATCAGAGATTGACATGGAATATTGTGGTGCCTTGAGTCATGTACAATAAAGTGAACTATCAACGTACTGACGAATGAAGAAACAACAACTGGCAGAAAAAGATGGCGTGGTGTCAGAAGAAAGATTTGAAAATTGTGTTGCACGTTTTCGAGGGATATTCGAAAACTTAAATGGGAAGGTGTAGCGGCGATTGGCAATGATGAGTCTCGACTGAGAGTAGGAAAACAGGGGGTCACCTAGGAAGCTATGCTGTAAGAATACGTCATCAAAAATGGGAAATGAGGCGATGAATGAAGTTATAATTGCAAGCCATCAAGTGAGGTCATGACATGAGTAACGAGAACAGAAGACGTAACTAAAGAAGTGACGTTCATTACACCTCAACGAATAAGATTTTGCTGAGTGTAATGGGGGTCAGTCAATGAACAGACTAAAATCCTATCATACACGTGACAAGATATAAGCTGAAGATTCAATGTTAAGGGAAGGAGGAATGAGAACCGCATGATCAACTATATGGTTAACAAATGGATCAAATCCACGTATATTCTTTTTAAAGCTTATTAATTTCCTATTATCAGCCACGCGAGAGGGGTATTTGTTGCAATCTTATTGTGAAATTTATATATAAATAGGGGTATGTATCACCTCAAAAAATGAATAGAATACAATCCAACTCGTGAGTTCTCGTTCTTTCGGCTCTCTCAACTTTTATTTTCATAATCGATTCTTCCTTCACCAGAAAAATCATTTACATCTATGATATTCATCTTTTTGTTTTTGAATAGCTTGTTAGTTTGCTTGGTTCTTGTGTTCCGCTTCTAGATTTTTGCCAATATTTTTAGGGTTTACTATTTGTCAATTTTTGTTGGTTATTTTTTGAGAAAATTTTGTTGCTTCTTGAATCTAGTCCATTCCAATCAGTTTTTTCCCCTTTAGCGGGACGAGACCATACAAATTTTTTTGGTCCTACTTTAGACGGGACTGGATAGAAAATGTCCAAAGCTTGTCCCATACCGTACACATCCTAACTATAGCCCTATATTATTCTCTTCACTCTATTTTCATTAAACCAAACAACGATGTTCTAAACAAAAACTTGATATATACACCGTAAAATAATAATATACAACTATTATGATTATGACATCATATATATATATAATTTTTTTCGCTTAGAGCATCGTTGTTTGGTTTAAAAAATGCAAGTCTAATTTAATTTACCTTTTTTATTATTTTATTAATTATGGCCAAAATATCTAAGCAGTACAATTATAAAATTGTTCTTAATAAATTATTGTTTGCCTTGTTGTATCTCTCTTGTTTTTTCACCGTCTGATGGGATGTGCTATCATTAAACTCTTCCCCTCGTACTTTATGTTTTGACCATAAATTTTCGTAAATTAAAAATTATGAAAGTTTAAGCATGCTGGGGTTTTTCCACAACATGAATGTTAGGCCATTTTGTGGCCCTTGAATTGTTTTGTAGCAATTTGGGTCACATAAATCAAAATTTTTAATTTTTTTTCACAAAAAATGTATAAGGGTTAAAATATGTAATGCGGTTCACCAAATATATACTGGAGTTCATCAAAATATATAAAATTAATAATTTTTGGAGGGATTTACCAAAAATGTATATGGGTTTACCAAAAATGTATATGGGTTTACCAAATATGTACTGGGGTTCACCAAAACCTACAAAATTAATAATTTCTTGGAGGGGTTCATAAAAAATGTATAGGGGTTCATCAAATATATACTGAGGTTCACAAAATATGTATTAAGGTTCACCAAAATGTACAAAATTAATAATTCTTGGAGGGGTTCATAAAAAATGTATAGGAGTTCACCAAATATGTACTGGGGTTCACTAAATATGTAGTGGGGTTCACCAAAATGTACAAAATTAATAATTCTCTGAGAGGTGCACAAAAAATGAATAGGGGTTCATCAAATATGTACTGAGATTCACCAAATATGTACTGGGGTTCACCAAAACATACAAAATTAATAATTCTTGGAGGGGTTCATAAAAAATGTATAGGAGTTCACCAAATATGTACTGGAGTTCACTAAATATGTAGTCGGATTCACCAAAATGTACAAAATTAATAATTCTCTGAGAGGTGCACAAAAAATGAATAGGGTTTCACCAAATATGTACTGAGATTCACCAAATATGTATTTGGGGTTCACCAAAACATACAAAATTAATAATTCTTGAAGAGGTTTACAAAAAATGTATAGGGGTTCACCAAATATGTACTGGGGTTTACAAAAAAAGTATAAAATTGATTTTGTATATATTTGGTGAACTCCAATAAATATTTGGTTCCAGTACATACTTGGTGAACCCCCATATATTTTTGGCGAACCCCTTCAAAAATTATTGATTTTGTCATTTTGGTGAACACAAAAACTTATTTGGTGAACCCATATATATTTTTGGTGAACCCTCCAAGAAATGAATTTTTAAATTTTGGTGAACCTGTCAAACGCTTGTTGTACCCCACTATAAATTTGGTGAATACCTAAAATTGTAATTGCCACTCATTATGTGGGAATCGACAGTCAAAAGCCTCAAACAGTTATCCTGAAGGTACTAATTGCATCTACAAGTCCAAGCGCCATTCAACGGCCCTAATCGCCGTTGGTCATCCTAATCGTCATGTTTTGATAGGTGATCACCATATGCTCTCATAATTGCCAACAAATGGCCCTAATTGTCATTTAAATGGCTCTAATTGCCATCTTCACAATAAACTGGACAAAAATATTTATTTTTTAATTAATTACCGTACACTGGACAAATTAGTCA
The DNA here is from genome assembly GCA_003255025.1 of Datisca glomerata. NCBI lineage: Eukaryota > Viridiplantae > Streptophyta > Magnoliopsida > Cucurbitales > Datiscaceae > Datisca > Datisca glomerata. The sequence continues at coordinate 187,017 of QANY01002202.1, forward strand.
TCAAAATAGAAAAAACTTGCTCTCTCAATGTAAACATTCACGATATTTATTTATTATGTGAAATTAGATTGGATTAAATAAGAATTCTCAAACCAATTGAACACTTATTCATAAACTCTATAAAAGTTGTCATTGATAATGTCGTTGTGCTTTTGTGATAAGTATAAAGCGAGACGGGTTTTCACCATATATAATTATAGGTCGTGATGTTATGATGGTCGATAAATGCTATTTATCAGTTTGACGAACATGTATAACCCTCAAGGTCTAATTCTACTGTTAATCGAACATATCCGCTAAAAGTTTAAAATTAAATACTAAAATTTGAAAAATAAACTCATCTACGTTTTAATTGATAACCCTATAAATATATTTTTCAAATCTGACCTTATTTTGTCATCAAAATTAACCCTAAAATTAAAAAACCATATTCACCTTCTTCTTAAAAAACTCGATACCCACCCTTTCTCCCTCTCAACACACTATATACCCTCCATTCCTCTTCACTCAAACACTCTATTCTCACCCTTTCTTCTTCATCTCTTCATCTTCATCTCTTCATCTTCATATGTTGATCTTCATCTCTTCATAGCCCGAAAATCTCCTCAAACCGCCTCAAACCCAACACTGTGAGGAAATTTTGCACATTCCTTACAAAAATGAGTGAAACTCACACCCAACCCGAGTCATATCCGTCCAATATTGTATTTTTTCACCAAAAATGGCTAGATGAAAGCATAAAGTTACAAAGGGAACGGTGTGTTTAACGATGCAACCAAGTTCGAGCGGTTTGAAAGGGCCGTACGATGCCACCGGTTATGGAGTGAAAAGATTTCATCCAAAGAATCAAAAACATACTAGCCCTATTCTTCATATTGCTCCAACGGAGCATATATCTCATCCAAGCAAACAAGATGTAAGTTTTCTTTAAAGATTTTGAAATTTATGTGTTATATTGTTAAAACACCTAATAGATACTTGATTCGTTCAGGAAATTTGCAGTTTTTTATGTGATGATTGTACAAATGTATTAATTTCATAAAAATATATGTCTTGGATGGAAAACTATAGTATTTTCATGCGTGCCCGTAAAGTGGCGTATTTTTCATTGTCCGTAAGGTGTTTCATAAAATTCTTCATTGGGTTCTATATTATATTTATATGAATTCCTATAACATGTTCAATGAAATGCTATATCACATTCAAGGAAAAAAATGTAAGTTTTGTTAACAAAAAATTTGGTTGTTATGTGTTATAGTGTTAAAACACTAAATAGATACTTGAATCATTTTGCAAATTGGATGTTTTTTATCCAATGCTTATAGAAATGTATGATTATTCGTAGCAATATACGTTTCAGATGAAAAATTATAGTGTATGCTTATGTGCCCGTAAGGTGTTCAAGGTAATGTCACAATAGGGTTATAAATTATTGTCATTGCTTTCTTTGATGTTTTTTCCTATGTAATACATCTTTCTTCACACACCTTTTTCATTGAGTCAAGACTTAAATTTTTTTTTTCCTAGGCTGAGTTCTATGATCTTGGTGTACATGATTTCGGGAACACTACACTAGTAGTTCAGTGGTACAATAAGCTTTCTGAAAAAGTGAAAATGAATGTCTATGCTTCCGAGTTTAGGTAGTTTATAAGTATATTGAAAAGGGGGCCAATGGATCACGTCCTATTGAAAAGCCTGGCCGTGAAATGGTGGGATACAACATACACCTTTCATATAGATGAGTGGATGAAATGACATTGGCCCCATTAGACTTTGCAGAGACTACTAGCCTGAAGATTTTGAACTCAACAATAACAAGAAGGCATTGGAGAAAACAAATTAGTCATCAATGGATTTCTTATAATTATGTTAATTACGAGTGTACTTCTCCTAAGAAGGATAAATTTTGACGAGAGTTTTTCTTTTGGTGCTCTTGGGTAGTATAATTTTTTTTGCAACAAGAGCAATAAAGTTTATTCGTACTTCCTCCACATCCTGCAAAAAATGGATGAGATACGAGAGTATACATGGGGTGGTTCAGCATTGCCCGTATTGTATTGCAATATGGATGCTTTATGTCACTGTTGCAATATGGATGTTTTATGTCACGGTAAAAGTGTAGGGACTGGGGGTTTCTTGAGAGCATGGAAGGTATGGGCTTGTGCATACTTTCCGTGTTTGGACTGAGGAGACCATTGGGTGGTCAAGACACGTTCCCAAGGGCAGCACGTTGGATAGACATTGAGTCGGGAACAAAGGATCGCTCATTGTCTAAAAGAATTCAGTGTTAAACTTCGATATGTGTTTTATTATATCAGTTCTTATATTGTCCCCTCCTGAGTATGAATAATATTTTACTGACGAACTATTTGTTTTTTTAACTTGCAGATCAATTGGAACCCTTGGGGACAATGTACAAACTTGCCTAATTATTGGATCGACAATAAACCTGCTACTACCATGAGAATCTTGCTGCAAGGACCCACTGGAAGAGCGCGGTACTTTGGTTAGCGCATCTCATGGTAGAGTTTCAAAACCGAGCACCGTACCCCATACAGACCACCAGTTTCAATGTTATGTGTCAACCATTCATAGAGAGGATCTGACTGGTGGTCTTGGAGCTCTTAGAGTGACACACTTCATCGATGATGTAGATGGCGATGGCGAAGATACTTATGACGAATTCTAGAAAAATTGGTTGTCTTTCAACTATGATGGGGCATCTTCATCTTCGCAGGTGCTAAACATCTCTAAGTGGTTTTTAAATATATGAGATTACTCATATTGTGATACAATGTAAATTTGTAATTTACTTGGTATAGGAAGCAGCACCAGCAATTGTAACAACCACATTAGCACCAGGAGCATCAAGGCCGGCTAGGGCGACTGTTGTTGATATAAATAAGAGTGGCTGACATCCCACTACCACTGTGGCAGATTTAGCTAGCACTTCCATATGGTGGTAGTGAGTTGTTTGACATTCTAAATGATGTTAATCTTTGTTATTTAGTCATTAAATATCATATTAACATGTAATTCGGATAATGACAGTGTCGGCGGCATGTGCGGTAGTTATGTGTGACAGGCATGATGCACATGATTGGCAATCTCAATATGTCGTTCTTCGAGAAAATATTGAGCGCATCTGAGGTGCTGATGAAGGCGATTATAAAGGCCAAAACATCAATGAAAAAAAAAAGATAAGGAAATTGTAAACTTACTATCTTTCCCTAATTATTTTTTAGTTTGAAATCAAAATATTCAAATTAACTTTAGCTGGTAGTTTGAGTATGTAGACTTGTAGGTGAAGTTGGAAAGATGCCTACAAATGTATGAAACTCAAGTAAGCAGGCATGAGGTGATGATGATGACGAAGATGATGATGAAGGTCACGATGACAATTGTGAAGATTCAGTTAATGATGTTGAAGGCCATTATGATAATGGTGAAGATTCAGTTAATGATGATGAAGACGACCATGATGATGACACCCATGCTTTGTCAAAAAAGAGAAAAGTTGCACCATGACACTTTGTCAAAGTTTATGAAATTTTTATAGTCTGTTTGAATTTTAATCTTCATTAAAAGTTTGTTGAGTGTATTTTTGAATTTGTTAAATTTTTAAACAAATAATTATGGAAAGATTCTATCGAATCGTTGATTAAAATTTTAAACGAGATTCTAAGTTTGTTAAATGTATGGTTGAATTTTAAATTGGATCCTAAACATTTTGTGTATAAGGATAAAATTTACAAACCAACCTTCTATCCAATTGGCATTCATACTCAAATTTGAATTTGCAACAAAACAAAGTGTAAAGGAATTGAGAAATTCAACTTAGATTTATAGAGTTTTGCATAAAATATCAATATATAAGTTATTACAACCCAAACACCTATAATTATGGCGTATGGGACCAATAAATGACTAGAAGGATCCCAAACACCATAGCTCTACGACGTTTGGGACCCCACTGGTGTATTTTGGGCCCCAAACGCCATATACACAGGGGTTTGGCCCGTGTCCAAGTGCATAGGCCTAAACCCCTATGTCTCTCGCTTTGTGGGCCCAAAAACGACCAGGAAGCTCCAAACGCCATTCATCAATGGTGTTTCGCCGTTATGCACTACTACAAAAAGGGAATTAGATTGACAATTGATCGACTGTCATATATCGATCTATCATCACTAGTCGTTTAAAATAACCATCACAATAAGGTGGTATAATGACCGAGAATTGTTGTCAAAATAGCTCTACCACGAAAAGGAGATAGTTGACGGGGATTCCCCATCAACAAAGGTTACACTTCTCAATTTCTCTAAACTTCAAGTACACTTGCTTCTTCAATTTATTTGTTTGGATCATCAATTTTCAACTCCAACTAAGTGATCGGCTACATCAAAAAGGTAATGTTTGTTTAGTTTTCTTTAATTTTTTAAGATTATGTGTAAGTTAGTTGCTTTATGAGTAATTATCATCAAATTCTTAATTTTTTTTCAATATATTTAAGCATCTTCAAGGATGAGTCATCCTGATGTATTCAAAAATCGGGGTGAGATGATTACATGACTGGATTCATCCACATTAGTAAACTTGCGATATGAGGATGTCATTGACAAATAAATGATAAATTCCAAGAGGCCAAAGATTTCTACAATGCATATTCAGTCGATGTTGGGTTCAGTGTATGGAAAGATGATAAACACAAGAACAGAGAGGGAAAACTGTGTTACGTAGATGGGTTTGCTTAAAAGAAGTCTGGGAGAATATATATGGGTAGATAGAACACCAAGCGAGAACCAATAGTCTCGAAAAGGGTGGATTTTTGTGCTTGTTTCAGAGTGAACTTAGATTAAAAGATGAAAAAAATTGATCGTGAAATATTTTGAAGCTAAGCGCAACTATCGCACCACCTCATCATAGGATTGCACAATGTTGGTGTCAGTCTAAGCCAAGTGTTTTATTACATGGTTGACCAAGTAAGGGGTTACGAGAATTTGGGGTTCTTGCAGACATGGCTCAAGCAACAAGATTGCATAATGTTTGTGTCAGGCTAAGACAAGTGTTTTATTACATGGTCGACCAAGTAGGCGGTTATGAGAATTTAGGGTTCTTAACGACAGTTCTCTACAATAAGATGGACAAGCAACGGAGATAGCAGGTAATCAAAACTGATTCAGTGACAGCTATTACTTTGTTTACTGCAAAATTGGAGATGGATCCGGATATGTATTGCAAATACAACATTGAAATGAATAACCGTCTCGTGAATTTATTTTGGGCAGACTCAACGTGCCAAGTTGATTATTACTGTTTCAGTTATGTATTAGCATTTGATATGACCTACAAGGCGAATGCATACAAGAAACCACTCATGAGTTTCCTTGGCACGAACAATCACTACAAAACCACGGTATTTGACTGCGTGTTATTGGTTGATGAGACTGTGAAAACCTATCAATTAGCGTTGAGGAGTTTCTTGGATGCCATGAAAAATAAGATGCCTCAATCGATCATTACAGATGGCGATGAGGTGATGTGTCAAGCAATCATGATGGTGCTCCAAAATTATACTCATCGGCTTTGTGCATGGCATCTCGAACAAAATGCCCAATCAAACTTGCATAACCCAGAATTTCTACAGGCCTTCAAGAGAGTCATGTTTGACGTCCTCAGTGAGGAGGAGTTTGAAGAGGAATAGGATCATTTGATAGAGTAGTTCAACCTTAGGCAAAACAAATGGGTACAATGGATGTATGCAAAGCGTGAACGCTGGGATGCGCCTTCCATCACAGAAAATTCTTTGCATTCATCAGAATAACGCAATGATCTGATGGTATGAACAAGTATCTCTACCGATTCATTGAACTGATCTAAATTATTTGAATTTGTACTACAATTTGATCAGGCATTGGCACGTAGTCGACATGAGGAGAGGTTGGATGATGTCAAGTTGACAAATGAAATGCATGTGCTTCAGACTCACTTGCGTGCGTTAAAGCAACACGCCAAATGTGTTCACGCATAAACTATTTAAACATGTTCTTAAGGAGATCATGGGTTAGGCATTGTTTTTAGGCTATGAAGCATTATAGGAAGGCTCAAAATTAGTCGTTGGTCGAGTTTGGGGTGCCAACTGACGTATACGTAGCGACACGAGACCAACAACTTGATATGCTAAGGTGCACTTGTGGCAAGTTTGAATCAGTGTGGATATTGTGTTGTCATATGTTCACTGTTATAGAAGCTGAACATATGTAAGAGATCCCAAGCAAGTGCATACTAGACCGGTTGCAGATCACTATGAATAGTAATATGCTACCAACCGGGTCAAGCCATTCTCATCTAGATACAGATGAGACATTATTGCTTCGGTACAATTTGATCCCACTAGCTTCCAAAAGACTTGCTCATTTTGTGTCAAAGTCAAGTGAATGGTTGACTCGAGCCAAAGTCGAGATTAGGATATTGTGTGCAAAATATGAGACTTTGTGGAATGAGAAGGTCACCAATGAACAAGATGGGAAGCATGAGAATGGTGTAGAGATTAAAAGAGGCCTCATTCAAGACCCGACAACCATAAATACAAAGGGAAACCAATGTTCCAGCTCGAGAAAAGCACAACCTACCACCCATCGATGTGGCCATTGTAAGAACACTGGACATACCAAACAGACATGTCCAGAATTATCGAGCGATGTGCATGCCATGATGCTGGATGATAATACTTATGATCCAATTGTTGGGCATAGTGCCCTCAAAGCATGTGTTTGACATTTTTAATATGAAATTACATTTTTCTTATAACTATTCTTTTGAATTATTGATGAATAATTTATATATATATAAGTATCTAAAACAATTATATATTCACTAATGAGACTATGATCTTGTATAAGTATGAGATGATTAAGATCATAGATAATGAATAAAATAGTCCACAACATATTAAAGTATGAAATCATTAGTGAATGGTTGCTAGTATGGTTCACTAAAAATTATGAATGCATGTGTCATAGATCTGGATCATTGATGAGGACAGGCATCTAGTGAATATACTTTATATAATTAGATTATATAAAATGTTAAATGAACATAGACCAATAAGATTGGATTAATAATTAATTTTACATTCATAGGGTATTTTAACTAGTAATTAGTTTGGAATTACTTTATTAGTCAAATAAGAATATATTAATTATAAAATAGTGAGTGAGAGAAGGCCGACATGTCAATGTAACTTATGATCTTCATTATTAGTACAACACCGTGTGGTACAGAGAGAGCCTCGAGATGGCTTTGTTATCATTCCCCTAAGGAATGTCTCAAACTGTATCAATATCAAGGTTGAACTTCTTGAGAAGATAGGAGTAAGTCATGTCGTTTAGACTTGAAAGAACCTAAGGGGCATATTCTAATTCAAGTCATGGAATCTGAAATAATATGTTACACTTACAAAGTCACAATTAAGCTTTGAGTAGATAATTCTGACTTGACCAAATTAGCGATACCTTATTGTTAAAAGAGAAAATATGAAATATTTTGAGTTCTAATAATAAGGGTGAGAATATCTCATAGACAGTTAATATTAATCTGAACAAAGTTGTCAGGATCCCAATCTAAATCGTAAGAACCAACGATACTATAAGGGGTCAGTGATCTGGATCGTGTATATAATCATTTTTTGGTAAAATCGGTCCAGGATCAAGATCCCGATCGTGGAATCGCATGGGACCACGATCCGGCACTGATCCTAGTGCTTAAGTAAAGCAAACAATTTTTCATTGTTATTAGAAAAAAGGTGTGGATGGTGGGATTTGAACGCTTGCCCTAAAGGTTCACAAATGACCATTTAATCACTAAACTAACTATACTTAGGTATCAAAAATGAATATCTTTAATATTTAATTCAACTGCTGGCTATTTTTATGATATTTTGATTTATTTTTTATGATTTACACCTCTTAAAGTTATCAGATTTAGACATACACGGCTGGAAGTTATCAAAATTAGAACAAATTTCACAACCACTATTTTATTATATTTAGACATTAATTTTACTATTGTTACAAACTTATTAAATTTTAACTTATAAGCAAACACTCTCAAACCTAGTGTATTATAAATTTGTAATAATGATCTTAACATATTTAATCAATAATGATCTTAACAATGACCATTTAACCACTGAACCGAGTATGCTTATGTATGTAACAAAAATGAACATCTTTTATATTTAGTTAAACATTTGACCATTTTTATGACATTTCAAATTATTTATTTTATGACTTACATTATCAATATTAGAATGAATTTCTCCACTAGTATTTTATTATATTTAGACATTACTTTTAATATTGTTGCAAAATTATTAAACTTATAAGTCAAACACTCTCAAACTTAATGTATTATAATGATAATATTAACATATTTAATCAATAATTATCTTTAGATATTTATTTATTTGTCCTTTATAATTTGAAACCTCTTATCTAGGGGATCACATATATCTTTCCATGATAACTCTACTTAATATTATGTTATTTTAGATGACCTGAGGTTAGTTTCATTTAATAAGTAGATGACTTGGTATTATATAATCATTTTCTTCAATATATTGAAGTATTATTAGCATATATCTATTTTTTACTAATAAATTATTAAGAATTGATAGGATCTTATGATCATCGATCTGGTCGTTCGATCACTGATCTGATCCTTTAATCCTCGATCCTATACTCTTCCACCGATCCTACGTAGGATCGCGGTCCTGACAACCTTTAATCTGACCGACCCGAAGGAGACACATTAATTGTTAGGTTCTCTTATCATGGATTGGTAATTGTTAAGTTTATGTGTTTGATATGTCGCATTCATGCATCACCTTTACTTTCCAAATTTTTTTATATTTATTTCAATTTTATTGAATAATGTGTGTTTTATTTTTCAGTTATTATAATGTATACCATGCGCTACCCCATTCCTACTTTTCTTGAACTTGAGAAACTCAATGATGTTAACATTATAAGATGGAAATCGAATTGAAATTTGATGCTAATATGTGAGAACCACAAGTTTATCCTTACTGGGGAATGTTCTGAAAAGCTCGGTGATGATGACCTGAAAAATGTTCGGGACAAATATGATGCTTAGGTCATGGATTTAGGGGCTACCGTTGATGTTATGAACAAGTTTCAATTCAACAAACCCCCATTGTTGAATGAACTACAGACTTTTGGGTCACTCAACAAGAGTATGACCAAATAGGGCGAGGGAAATGTTGCTGAGCAAAAGACTTCTTCCAATGTTGTTAAGAACAGCAAAAGGAAGAAGAACAATGGTAAGAACAAGAGAAAGAACAAAAGAGGAAAGAAAGCCAAAAAGTCACCAAAAGCCAAGAAGAACAAAGACGACATCAAACCCAAGGGTAAGTGTTTTCATTGTGGAGTTGAAGGTCACTGAAGAGAAATTGTAGCAAGTATCTCTTCAGACTAAAAAAGAAAGGTAAATATGATTTACTTGTACTTAAACCTTCTTTATTGCAATATGATTGGTCATCATGGATATTGGATTAAGGAACGACTTACCGTGTATGTTCGTTCTTCTTTGCAAATTCTTGATTCGTTAAGGGAGTTGGCTGATGGCTAGGAGATAATGAGAGTTTATAGTGGTGTGCTCATGTCAGTAAAAGCATTGGGGACACTCCGTCTAAGCTTTGAAAATAATTTTATTATTTTTAATAATGTTTATTTTATTCTATGTTTTTTGAGAAATTTGATTTTTTCATCATTACTACATGAACAATTATTTGATATTTATTTTATTAATAATAATTTTATTATTTCGAAGAATTGATTCAATATTTGTCATGCAAAAGTTTCAAACGGAGTGCATATGCTTAAACTGATACAACATGCGTTAAATAATTTAGAATTATTTAAAGTAGTAGCAAATCCTAAAAGTAACAAACAACAAAGAGTTTCTCATTATGATAACACGTATCTATGACATCTTAGGTTGGGACATATTAATCTAGATAGATTAAATAAGTTAACAGAGCATGGTGCTTTCAAAGAACTAAAAGTTGATTTCTCCAATTTTTGAATCTTGTCTAGAGGGTAAAATGACCAAGAGACATTTTTCTAGAAAGGACTGAAGAGCTAAAGAACCACTTGGGCTAGTATATAATAATGTCTATGGGCCGATCAATGTACAAGCTAGAGGTGGATATGAGTATTTTATCACATTTATTGTTGATTCCAATAGATATGGTTATACTTATCTAATGCATAAAAAGTCTGAAACTTTTGAAAATTTAAAGACTTTAAAGTCGAAATAAAAAGCAATTAGGTAAATCTTTGAAAACACTTTGATCAGATTGAGTTGGTGAATACTTCTATAAGCAAGACACCTTTAGAGTTATGGAATGGCTCCAAACCTAGTTTGTCTCATTTCCATATATGGGGGCGTCCAGCTCACATTTTTAGACCCAAGATTGGAAAGTTAGACTCAAGGTCTAAAGTGTGTATATTTGTTGGCTATGCTCCAGAAACAAGATATGTGTACTTCTATAGTCACAAGGATCAAAAGGTGTTTGTATCGATAAATGTCACATTCCTTGAACACGACTATAAAAAAAACTACAAACCTCATAGCAAAGTAGTTGTCGAAGAATTGGCATTTGCCTATATCAGTCCACCTTTATCATTAACAGATATATGACAAACCCCATACCATTGTTCCTGTTCAAGAAACTCCCGTGGGAGGGTTGTAAGAAAACATATTCACTATGAACTAGAGGCACATGTCCTAGTGTCTAACACTGATAAGGACGATCCATTAACAATTAAAGAGGCGATGGAAGATCCTGAAAATGAGAAAGGCAAGATTCGATGAAACAAGAAATGGAATCGATGTATTCCAATTCTGTTTGGGAACTTGTAGATCCACCTTAAGATGTTAGGCCCATTGAATGTAAATGGATCTTCAAGAAGAAAAGAGGTGTAGATACAAAAGTATAGACTTTTAAGACATGGTAGCCAAAGGCTATACACAAAGGGAATGAGTTAATTATGAAGAGACATTCCCTCATGTTGCCATGCTAAAATCCAATCGCATTCTTTTTTCCATAACTGGTAGTTTAATCTATGAAATATGACAAATGGACGTCAATACAACTTTTTTAAATGGCTCTTAAGAAGAAAGCATCTATATGATGCAACCATCAGGGTTCGTGAAAAAAAGGGCAATATCAGAAAGTCTGCAAGTTGCTTAAATCCATTTGTGGATTGAAGCAAGCATCTTGATCTTGGAATCTTATCTTTGATAAAATTATTAAATAGTATGGCTTCGAGCAAAATGTTGACGAAGCTTGTGTTTAATAAATACATCAAAGATAAGATACTGGTTTTCTTAGTTCTTTATGTAGATGATATTCAACTCATTGGGAATGATGTAGAAACTTTGTCAAAAGTAAAGAAGTGGTTAGCTGAGAAATTTCAAATGAAAGATTCAGGAGAGGCGAGCTATGTTCTAGGCATGAAAATCTTAATGGATAGAAAAAACAAGTTCTTGACACTTTCTCAGGTAACTTATATTGATAAGGTGCTGGAAAGATTCTCTATGAAAAATTCTAAGAAACGTCAACTACCGACCGAAGATGGAGTATCCAAGAGGAAGAGGATATGAGAAATGTTCCTTATGCTTCAGCTATTGGTAGTCTTATGTATGTAATGTTGTGTACGAGACCATACATTTGTTATGCAGTAGGAATTATCAGTAGTTATCAGTCAAATCCTGAAGAATAAGGAACATTGTTTGAGCTCAATAACTATTTAGTTCTAGAATTAACACTTTAGGGAACCAATGTACGATCGTTAGCAAAGCTTGGATTCCAAATCTTGTAAGATCATGTTCCCAGCCATCCATGTCACTGAATCTTCATAACAAAAGTCACTAGCCTATTACAAACAAACATTAATGAATGAATCAAAAGATCCAAGACATGCATAGGAGTTCAAGACTACTCAGGATTCAGACTGATCTATATATGATCATCAATTTTGATGTATATTAAATATTTATGATAAACGCTTAGTTAAAGATACTAATTCATATCAGTCATGTCATATATAAATTATATAAAGCACATTCACTAAGATGTCTATCCAAATCAATGATTTGGATCTAGATCACATGCGTTCATAATGCTTAGTGAACCGTACTAGCAACAATTTATTAAAGATCTCATACTTTAATATGTTGCAGACTATTTTATTCGTTGTTTATGATCTTAATCTTCTTGTACATATACAAGCTAATAGTCTCTTTAATGAATATGAAATTTTCATATATTTAAATATAAATTATTCAATAATAACTCAAAAGAACAGTTAGAAAAAAAATGTAATTTCATATTGAAAATGTCTAAACATATGCTTTGAGGGAATTATACCCAAAATTCTCCCACTTGCCTTACAGTAAATGTGGCATCTCTCTCAACCTCATATTACGCACATGACCCTCAAATGACTTCGCAGGAAGTGTTTTGGTAAAAGGATCAGCCAGGTTCTGATCTGACACTATCTTCATAATAGTCACATCCCCTCGCTGCTCGATCTCTCTTACAAGATGATATTTCCTCTAAATGTCCTTGGTTCTTTGGAATTAGCCACCGCCCCACTATTGTCATAGTACAGGATTAGTGGTTTGTCCATATCTAGAACTACTTCCAGATCATTATAGAACCTTTTGAGCCATACCGCTTCATCTGTAGCTTCACAAGCTGCTATATATTTGGCTTCCATAGTGGGATCTACAATATTGGATTGTTTAATACTTCCTCCAATCTACAGCTCCTCCACCTAGGGTGAATATTGATCTAGTATGCAGTGGGGTTCAAGTCTCCACCTGAATAAACAAGTATATAATTTCTTGCTTCGAAGATACTTGAGAATGTGCTTTACTAAAATCCAATGTTCTAAACAAGGATTTGATTGATAACGACTGACAATTCCTACTCCATAACATATGTCTAGTCTTGTACACAACATTGCATATATGAGACTACCAACAGCTGAAGCATAAGGAACCTTTCTCATATTCTCCTCCTCCTGAGGTGTCTTAGGACACAACTCCTTGGGAAGGACAATTTCATGTCATGTCGGTAGTTGACCTTTTTTGAAATTTTCCATTGAGAATCTCTCCAGCACCTTATCAATATAAGTTGCCTGAGAAAGTGTTAAGAATTTGCTCTTTCTATCCCTTAGGATTTTGATGCCTAGAACATAGCTCACATGTCCCAAATCTTTCATTTGGAATTTCTCAGCTAACCACTTCTTTATTTTTGATAAAGTTCTTACATTATTCTCAATGAGTAGAATATCATATACATAAAGAACTAAAAAACAACTTTCTTATCTTTGATATATTTATAAACACAAGCTTCGTCAAAATTTTGCTCGAAACCATATGATTTAATAATTTCATCAATAGTAAGAGTTCAAGATCTAGATGCTTGCTTCAATCTATAAATGGATTTAAGCAACTTGCATACTTTCTGATCTTGCCCCTTTTTCATGAACTTTTCTGGCTGCATCATATAAATGCTTTCTTCAAGAGAGTCATTCAGAAAAGTTTTCTTGACATCCATTTGCCATATTTCATAGTCTAAACTAGCTAATATCTTGTCTTACAACTCTCCCACTATGACGTTGCACTGGGGTTTCTTGAATAGGAACAGTAGTTTCTATGGTTGTGCGTTTATTAGTTAATGAAGAAGGTGGTCTGATCTCATTGAATGCTAATTCTTCGAGAACTACTTTACTCCAAGATTTGTAGTATTTCATATAGTCGTGTTCAAGGAAAGTGGTATTTGTAGATATAAGCATCTTTTGATCCTTGTGACTATAAAAGTACTCACCTCTTGTTTCTGGAGCATAACCAACAAATATACACACTTTAGACCTCGAGTCTAATTTTCCAATTTTTGGTCTAAGAACGTGACCTGGACACCCCCGTATATGAAAATGACACAAACTAGGTATGGAGCCATTCTATAAATCTAAATGTGTCTTACTTACAGACTTAAAAGGCACTATATTCAATATGTAGGATGTTGTTTAAAGTGCATATCCTCAGAATATGAATAGTTTAACATCGACTTAACCATATCCAATAGAGTTTGGTTTCTCATTTTTGAAACGCCAATTTGCTGTGACGTTCCAGGTGCTGTTTGTTGAGATAGAATGCCATACTCCAATAGGTAATCCTTGATTTCTAAACCAAGTATTCACCACCTCAATGTGATCGAAGTGTTTTTAAAGACTTACCTAATTACTTTTCAACTTCAGCTTTGAAGTCTTTAAAATTTCTAAAAGTTTCAGACTTTCTATGCATTAGGTAAGTATAATAACCATATCTAGAGTAATCGTCAATAAATGTGATGAAATACTCATACCCACTTCTAACTTGTGCATTGCTCAGCCCACAGACATCACTATGTACTCGCTTAAGTGGTTCTTTGGCTCTTTGGCCATTTCCAAAGAAAGGTCTTTTAGTTTTTTTACTCTCTACATAAGATTCACAAACTAGAAAAGTCCCAACTTTTAGTTCTCTCACAGCATCATGCTTTATAAAATTCTAAATTATTTAACGCATGTTTGGTCGATTTAAGCTTGTACAGTCCATTTGAAACTTTTACATGACAAATATTGAATCCATTTTTTGAAATAATATATTGATTATTAATAAAAGAAATATCAAATAATTGTTCATGCAGTAATGATAAAAAAATTAAATTTCTTGAAAAACCAGGAATAAAATAAACATTGTTCAAAATAAGAAAACTATTTCCAAAGCATAAAATGAGTATCCCTAGTGTTTTTGCTGACACGAGCGCATCACTGCCAACTCTCATTATCAACCAGCTCCCTTCACAAGTCAAGCATCTGTAAAGAAGAACATACATGGTTAGTGGCTCTTAAATCCAGTATCCAATATGACAAATCATATTTCATCAAACAAGCTTCAAGTACAAGTAAATCACATTTACCTTTCCTTTTTAGCTCGGAGAGATACTTGATATAATTTCTCTTTCAGTGCCTTCAACTTAACAATGGAAACATTTTCCCTTTGATTTGATGTCGCCTTTATTCTTCTTGGCCATGGGTGACTTTTGGCTTTCTTTCCTTGTTTACTCTTACTCTTGTCCTTATCATTATTCTTCTTCCTTTTGCTGTTCTTAACAACATTGGAAGAATTCCTCAGCAACATTTCCCTCACCCTCTTTGGTCATACTCTTGTTGAGTGACTCAAAAATCTGCAGCTCATTCAAAAATTGGGTCATTTGAATTTCAACTTGTTCATAACATAGTTTGTGGTGAACGTAGAAAAATCATGTATGAGCAACTCAAATATAATGCTGACTTGAGTTCACTCATTAATTGTAGCCACATGTACTTCTTCCTCATGCATTATGTTGATCATGTTCAAAACATGTTCACGCACAGAAGTGCTTCTCTTCATCTTAATTGTCATGTAACTCCTAGTAGCCTCATGACGACGTTGATCAGACTACTGCTCAAACATCGCCTGTAATGATTCCATAATATCATAGGCAGTTTTCATGCTTTCATGTTTTATTTTCATAACATCACTCATGCTCACAAGCATGAAGCACTTAGCTTTGTTGTTGGACTGACTCCAAGCATCAAACTTGTCCGTAACATTCTTATGGGCATTGGTAGCGGGTTCCTCAAGACATTCCTCAGTAAAAAGAAACTTGTGGTTCTCACATATTAGCATCAAATTTAAATTCAAATTCCATCTTATGAAGTTATCACTATTGAGTTTTTCAAGCGCGAGTAAAGCAGTAATAGGGTTTCCCGGTGGTAGACATAATAATAACTAAAAAATAAAACAGATATAATTCAAGATAATTGAAATAAATACAGAATTAAAACATGAATGCAACAAATAAAACACATAAACTTAACAATTACTAATCCATGATAAGACAACCTAACAATTAATGTGTCCCCTTAGGGTCGGTCATATTAATTTTAATCTATCAATGAGATATTCTCATCCTTATTAATTAAAACTCGAAATATCTCATATTTTCTCTCTTAACAATAAGGTATCGCTAATTTGGTCAAATCACAATTATCCGCTAAAAACTTTATTGTGACTTTGTGAGTGTAACCCATTATTTCAGATTCCATGACTTGATTTAAAATATGTCGCCTTAGGGTCAGTCAAGGCTAAACTACATCACTTAGTCCTATCTTCTTAAAAAGTTCAACCTTGATATTGATATAGTTCGAAACTTCTCTAGGGAGATGAAAACAAAGCCATCTCGAGGCCCTCTTTGTATCTCATGGTGTTGTACTAATAATAGAGACCATAGGGTACATTGACATGTCAATCTTCTCCCACTCACTATTTTATAATTAATGTGTTTCTATTTTAACTAATCATTTATTCCAAATTAATTACTAGTTAAAATATCCTATGAATGTAAAATTAATTATTAATTTAATCTTCCTGGTCTAAGTTCATTTAACCTTCTAAATTAGGTGAACTTAGAAAAACTAATTAATTAAATACATCAAACTTTAATAAAACTCTTTTAATAAAGTTTGTTATCTTAAAAGTTATTAAGGCCTTTTGAATGGTGTGATTACCAAGTTTAAGTAATTAAAACTTAATTGTTTACATGTAATTGATTTTCCAAATCAATTCATATATAAACATATTAGGAGAGTCATAATCAATCATGTTTCTACTAATAAGATGCATGATTAAATAAAATTGTTTGAAGTTTCATGTACGGCATGTGATCGACTAATTCATAATCATATCATCAATCAAATCAATAAACATTTATTTACATAAATACAATAAATGAATGATGAACCGAATGACTATTGGGTATTTCTAAATTATAATATTTGAAAAATAAAAATAATTAATGACTATTGGGTATTTCTAAATTATAATATTTGAAAAATAAAAATAATTACGAAAAGAACAATAAGAATGCATATTTCCAAAATAGCTCCTTCTCCACTAAAGGTCCATCTTCACAATCTTTAAGCTTTTATCAAAACCCTTTTAATTAGAATAAACTATTTTTCCTAATTAAATAATCTCATCAATTATCTTTTAAAATTATTGATTACTCAAAAAATAATTTGATGAATCATCAATCTATGGTCAAACTCAATCAATTAATTAATTTTAATTTTCAAACAATTAAAACGGATAACTATCCTTTTAAAATTTCAAAAATTCAAAATTCAAAATTTAAAAGATGAATTAGATTAGGGTTTTTGCGAAGCATCGAGGGGATAGGGCAACAAGGTATCAGGGATCTGTGAAACATACCCTAGCAACAACAATGATTACCACTGACGAGGGTAGTGGGGTGGGCAACCCCACCGCCGTTGCCACCACCTTATCTCCGCCTGCGGTCCAACCGCCGGCGTGCCTCATGGCGGCGCCGCCGGTGGCACCACTGTTGTCGAATTTTCGACCGGCGATTCCAGAACTTTTTAATTGAAAAATATTTTTTTCGGATCAGATGCATTATATATCTATACATTAAATCTAAGACATAGAAAGATATGACTTATACTGCTTGCAAACACAAACTGGTAACCTCATGAACAACAGACTGTGAGATCCACACTAGAATCTTCCAATTCAATCCCCAAACACACTAGGACGTGTGTGGGCACGTAGAATAAATCAAACACACTTTTTTACATCTAGATGTACTCAACACATGAGATCTACAGATTTCAGAGAAGGCCTATTGTGAGAGAAAATTCTAAGAGAATTAAGAAAAGTCGCAGAGCTTTTTTATTAACCTTTAACCACGCAATTACACACTGATTGCAGCTGCAGCACTGAAATTTTTTAAAATAATATCAATATATATATATATTCTAAGTCAAGGATCTTCAAATGTTTTAGGGATTTACACAAATTAGTAAATTAATTTCAAATGTACCATTATAGTGGGACCCATTGTAATCCTTACAACACGTGTTGTGATGAGCTACAATGTGCCATGTCTCCATAGTAGTGTCACATGGCACTACAGTAGTCCATGGCAATCTCTAATTCAAAATCAGTGATTGACATGTGGGAGTCCAATATGCCCATGGCAATTTTCTAAATATATTATTTATTTTAATTAGATAAATATTTCGGTATCAGTTAATTTAAAGTTACTTTATATGATCTCCCAATCAATTATTTTATCTGCTAATTAACATATTAGATAAACCAAATTAAATCATTCTCTTATAATGATTTAATATTATTTAATTTCATAAATCAAATATTTTGTCTCACTTATCGATCAACACAAAATTAATCGATAAAATTATTTAATTGTAATTTCCAAAAATTACGTTAAATAATTTAATCCATTAATTCTTAAGTAATTAATTACATATAATTATATCATAAATATATATTTTCCCTAGAAATTTAATTGATATCGCAAGTTAGTCTTCTCTCATGTCTTAAAATCTTCACACCCTAGACTGTGTAATACATAGGTGACTTGAAGGTCATGAACCCATAATCCTATGCTCCAATGAATAGAATTATTAATTAATAATCTTATTTATTAATTTTATTATTACTCCACTATAAATATGAAATTTCACTCTTAATAATTATGGAATATACTTACAGAGTATTCTCGTGTAGTCCATTGATATAATCACTTCATGTAATTATGTCCTCCAATTATTTGTTTATAACTTAGAGCTGGTCAAAATTATCATTTTACCCTTTAATTACCTTTTAATCCTTTGGTATCATTATTTCACTAGTCAATGGTTATAAATTTGAGCTCAATAACCATTCAGATCTAGAATTAACACTTAAAGAAACAAATATACGATCCGTTAGTAAAGTTTGGATTTCAAATTATGTAAGATCATGTTCCCAGCCATCCATGTCACTGAATCTCCAAAACAGTAGTCACTGGCCTGTTTTACAAACTAACCTTAATGAGTGAATCAAAATATCTAGCAGACATGCATACGAGTTCATGACTACAAGGATTCAGATTGATCTACTTATGATCATCAATTTTGATGTGTATTAAATATTTATGATAAACGGTAAGTTAATAAAGATATTAATCCACATCGGTCTTATCCTATATAACCTAATTATATAAAGTACATTCACTAAAAATTGTATCCACATCAATTATTCGTATCTAGATCACATGCATTAATAAAAGATGCATTATTCAACGGTAATTCAAAAGAACAATTGTAAGAAAAAAGAAATTTCATATTAAAAATATTTAAATGCATGCATTGAGGGCACTATGCCCAATAGCTCATCGCCTTGGGCTCGAGACTTACCGATGTCTCAGTCCAAAAGACTCGCCAAAGTTCTGAAGATCTCCACTTTGACGACCATCATGTTTCTCTACTCCTAAATTATTTGTGACATATTCACCCTCATGGAGCTAGCCTCCGCCTGAAGAGCGAGCACTTGTGCACTTAAAGCACCTAGCCTAATGGCTTGCCTTCTCGGATGACTAAGACCAGGTTGTTCTGCTCTGCCTTCAAGGTCATGGATTTCATTATCCTTGAAATAATTGATTTGTGCTTCCTTTGTCATACTATTCCACAATGTAGCTAGTTCTCTTTGTGTCTGCATATCACAAACTCACTTGAATTACAATCATAATTTATTAATTTCATGTTATAATGTAATGTTTGTTTGAACATACTTACTTCAATACCCTTAAGATCTCCACTTGTCGCCCTAATTTTAGCACATTATTTCGCATTGTTTTAATTATAAAAAACAACATTAACATTGCAATAATTGATATGAAGATATGTAACATTAAATTGATGATCTCATTAATTACTTACAAGAAACCACTCGGTGCCTTATTCACAATCACATTTATGTTAGCCATCTGAAATATATGTTAATATAATCTAATTTAGCAATTGACAATGTCTTCTTATGATGATTATCTATGATATTAATTTATAATGGATTGAGAATTATCTAGTATGAATGCTAAGGTCTTCTTATGAATGCTAATGTTATGTTCTTATATACATCTACCCCTATTATGTTATTAATCAACTTTATACAATAACTATTTGAGATAACGAATTAATTGAAAGTGGCATACATCAACAATATTAATAAACGACAAACAAGATATGAATGTCAATGGCTTGCAAAAATCGAGGCAAGATTTCACAAAAATATGAATATATAAAGAATTTAAAGAATGTATGAAACTTAGTTAATCTAGTTGCAACATGCTCTTCTCTAAGTTTTTCATAATTTATCATGTTAAAAGAATCATATTAGTATATTTCTACCATGTAGGTAAGCTAGTTAAAAACTCTATAAAAATCCAAATCTCTAGAATCATATGAAAATGATGTTGATCATGTAGTTCTAAAGTAGGACTTTCCCTTTTATTTGATTTCTTGAATGATAACATGTATTATATTATTCATCTAATAACAAACATACATATGAAATAACATTGTTTCCATGCAAGAAAACAACCTCAATTAATATCACCTTCCAACTATAATATTCCGTGTAGAACGTGAAAAAGGCAAACCATGAGAAACTAGTCTACAACATAGCAACTTCCATTTGATTAAATAAATCATATTCAAGATAATGATATTGAGACATAAATTCTTATAGGAGTTAATATTCCTAAAGTAAATCACTACCAATTTTGTCAATGCCGACAGTGTTCCCTGTTTATCATCAATAATCAGGAGGTTTCGCCTGAAAAAAATAAGGAGACACTTTTATAATTCAGTGAAAATCTAACATCAATCCAATGTTATGTTCTCAAAAGTAAATCTGTTATAACTATAATAAAATATTAATTTTATTTCTCAAGAGCAACCCACAACAACATTAAGACATGAACATAATCCAACCCTTTTGCCAAAGCATAAATAATGACGTGAGGAAGCGTTACACAAAGTGTCACTATAATACATAAATTATTCATATTGATAATCATATGAGTTGACCAAATCATCACTAATATGAAATATGAATCCACTAGTTAGGAACTTGCTTATTATTAGAACATTACTTTCACAACAAAGAGTACATTGAGTCTTTGTATTCTATCACTATTATTTAAATATTTTATGATGAAATAGTCAGTCTTTGTGCAACGTGCATCTGGACATGATAAAGAAAAACTTGGTCTATTTGTCTATTTAGATTGGACCATCTAGCTAGTTATAGACTAAGTCATCACGTCTATACTCCTTTTTGCCCGTACATTTTTTTCCTTTTTGAAGCTTTAACGGTCCAACCATGATTCTGAGTCGCTCTTAAATCAATCTGAATGAGGGTAGAAAAAAGATAAGTTTACTTATTTCCAGTTTTCTTTGTTCCTCGCTTTATCCCTGTTTCATTGTTATTTCCTCTAATGTGGTATCAACTATTATTATTGCTAGTTTTGGATGGAACTTAATGTCATTTTTTCTGTTTCCGCTTCTCCTCACCTTTGTTTTTATTTTCTTGAAATCTCTAGGCTTACTTTGTTCTTCTTCATTCATGATTAGATTAATCGCTTCTCAAGCGTGTAAGACACTAGATTCATTTATTCATCTACAAAGGTAAGAAGATAAACATGGGGAAAAGAATTTTGGACTTCCAAAACAAATGCAGAAGTAGTATTAAAACAAAACATAATATAGCTATCCATCTTGTTATGTTGTTCATTGTAATCGTGAATTGTTTGAATATGGGTGTCATAATATCAATGTTCAAAGAACACATAATGGTTTGCAAGAAAGTAATAATACAAACAAAATCTTTATATTCAGCTCTAGAACAAAGTATAACGTACAATTCACAATAACAACATGGATAGATTCCAATTTCATTTCGATGTTCTAAAATTAGTACTAATTTTAAGAATATCCATTTACGGATATATGTCTGTAATCAGTTAAAGAATAAGCATTCTGTCAATCTTAGAGTCACAATAAGAGCTATAAAGAGAAGGAAAAAAAATTAATAAAAACCTAAATCACTAAACATGCAAATCGATACAAGAGGAAAATACAAATCGCAATGAAAACCTTAAATCAAAAACATGCAAGTCACAACCAAAAACCCTAAATCAAAAACATTCAAATCCAAAAACTTCTCCAACAAGATGAAGAAAATGATCTAGGGTAGAGAGCTCGATCATACCTGGGTATCATTGAACTTGAAGGACTCCCAAACTTACTGAACCAAAACCCTAAATTATTAGAAAATCTTGGAGAAGAGTGCTCGATCAAAGTTGCGAAGGAAGTTGTTGTGTATGCGACCTTGCAGCGGTGGTGGAATTGACCTTGTAGCAGTGGGGAAGAGAGCTTGATTGAAGACAGGATGAGAGGAAGAATGGAGATAGAGGTGGAGCTCATGTTTTCGAGAGAGAAGAGAGAGAAGTTTTTGAAGAAGAGAGAAAATGAGGTGTTTTATTTAGAGAAGTGAGAGCAAATGGTGACTGGTTGAACCTGTTGTAAAGAAAAGAGGGAGAATTTTAAACCAGTGGTTGGGATTGTCTTGGCCAAATCCAATGGCCAGGATCATCCTTGCATCAATGCCAACAAAAACTTTCCCGACATTGGAAATGGATCCTCATAATTCATAACTTTTTTTTGGCTTTCAAGGGAATTCTAGACATTCACATCGTTGACCAGTTACTCATGTTCTGACAGTGTTACACTTACGACCTCAGACACATATCCTTCACCAAGGGTCGTGTCAATAGTGTAACGATCAAGGAAAGATCGACACGATCAGATTGTATCAGAAGCATAACCTCACCTTTATCCAATCACAAGCTTGGACTACCATAAGATAATGAGGCTCTATTACGATAGCGAAATACTCCTACGGAGAGAAGCTAGCCTTCAAATTGATGAGTTCAAGAAAACTGTCTAAGGCCTTAATTTTAGAGTTACCTCACAATTGTATGTGCCACTCATCCCTTCATAACAATGTTGCACAAATCATACTTGAACCAAAGTTAAGGAAAAAAGAGGAACGACTTCAAGAATCTAAAACAAATCATGAGTATCGAATAGAAGTCCACACTCCAACAGACTTCATATGGGAAACAACACCCTCGCCCATAGAAAGTGAGAGGACATGTTACCAGATATCTCAGACCAGGTAGTGGAGGAATTAGACGACCAACTTAGTCACTCAACTTCGTATGTAGATGATAGTATTAACACCAGAAGATGCAGTATATGTCCAACCCATCATCAATTACCAGGCCAAGGAAATTATAGTGAGGTCATAACTCCAAGAGAAGGAAATCCGAGTAGTGGATGTGGATGACATTGCTAACGGCAGAAGACGCAGTAGATGTCCAACCCATCAAAGATTACTGAAAAGAGAACAAGACTAGAGGCATACCTCTAAGAGATGATGGAAATCAGAGCACTATCTTCTGTGGACATAGTTGAGTAACTACCCAGCAGTGAGTAAGCCTCAGTCAGCAACACTAGAGAAACATCCCACTTAGGTTTCTACCGAGAGCAAACGTTGACAACACCATTAGAGAAGTCAAAAAATTGATTAATCTTCAAAAACAACCCATAGATATGCCTAATTAAGAGATCCCCTCATCATTTTCATCATCACAAGATAAAACGACCATCTAGTCAAGCAGCCAAGTTCGAGTATAGACGTGTTGATCTGAAAGATCCATACATCGATCCATATCTGTAGATACCTCCTTTGGAGGAACTCAACTATAGGGACCTTCATATCCTCTACATCTTAGATGATATATTGTTAGAGGATAAAGGCTCCACTCACAAAACAAGAATACAGGCATACAAATGTCATATCCATGACGNCTTTGGAGGAACTCAACTATAGGGACCTTCATATCCTCTACATCTTAGATGATATATTGTTAGAGGATAAAAGCGCCACTCACAAGACAAGAATACAGGCATACAAATGTCATATCCATGATGAGTTCATATTTGAACAATTATCCTCGGTTCGTTACTCAGACGACTCCATCTCCATGTAGGTCGAGATTCACAAACAATGGTAGTGTAACTAAACTAGAAAACCCGACATGCCTTGGAGTCAAAGCATGAAGAGTTTCTAGAATTATGTCATTTTGGCCATGTAAAGACATCTCTTGGGGCACGAAAGTTGTAGTCCCACTCCTAACGCATGAAATTTTGGCATGCCAACAATTGTCAATGGCTCATGATAGATATAAAAGACTTGAAACCAACCCAACTTTGCATACAGACGAATCACGGGCACAGCTCCAAAGCAAGAGATGTAAACGTAAATAAATTATTTTCATCATTCCAACCATTTTTACAAAAAAAAACCTAATCATTCTTACAGTTTGAGCTGAAAAATTGGTCATCATTTTTGTAATTCTCCCTTCTTCTTATGGCATGTGACTAATCTTTTTTATAAGACTAGTCTTCAAAAGAGATGTATATACTCCTACTCAAACAGTATGGGATAAATTAGAAAATGCAACCCTCTTGGTTGAGCCAATTAAGCTTAAGGGTTGGTGGTGAAATAGTGTATAACAATTTAATTAGTGGACAAGTCTCAAGAGGTAGACCCAAGGAAATCAAACATCCTCTGGATTTCAAGGCCAAAGTCTCTCTTTTTCACCAGCGCATCAATGCTTAAGTCTTGACTTAAGTGTCCATAGACATGGACCTATCGCAAAACATTCAAACTGGGTTTGAAGTAAAACTTATAGTCTGGTAGTAATAGGAAGATAGACAACTCAGGACTGAATTTTTTTGGCAGGATTTATCCAAGCACTAATCCAAATGATTTGGCTTCCTGACATCACAAGATGACCTAGCGAGGTCGAAGCTCAGATCCGTTACGGCTCCCGCCAAGATGTTTCCATGATTTATCTAATGTGAAGATGCAGTTGTTAGCCAGAGCATTTATATATGAATTTATCAACCTTGACTTGGTCAAATGACTTATATGACCATGATAAAAAATAGCAAGAAGAACCTTCATGGTGCACTACAATGTACTAGGAAATTACATCCTCTACCAAGGAACACGATGTACTAGAATTTCGTGTGGCACAAATCCGCACAAGCGCTAAATATGTTCAGGAGATGTCTTAACCATGTCTTCTAAAATATGCTCCAAAGTTGTTCCACCAAGATGATGTCTTAAAGTTGTCTCCAAGTCTCACCTCCAAGAGAATTTAATGGCAAGGAACAACCTCATCCGTGACCAAGATGCATAAAGCCTGCCTTATCATGTGTGATGATATCAAGGGCCCGTCTTCTCAACATCTAGACTAGGCCATTATAAATTCAATTCGGGCCAAAGCTTCTTATAGGAATCCACACCTTAAAGATTCAGTTTCAACAATCATTCAACCCCACACGCCGTAACAACTAAACTGAACTATAAAAATTTGTCTCATTGACAAACCAGTGGGACACATTCCAAATCAGACCTCAGATATCCGCTACCAGAAACACGATCTCTATCACTATCTTGCATAAGACCTAAACATGATCTCGAGAGATGGATTAGATCCATCTCCATATCTCCACCTGAGAGTCAATCAAGCATAAGAAAGATCATATGTGCGCTCAATACCTCAGCTTTAAGAATTGTCAAACACTAAACATCGTTTGGACAAACTAATACGGCAAAAGGGATAATACTAAATCTTAAACAGACTCAACTCGCCCTTGTTCAACTCGAGAAAACTATTGAAGGATCTTATAGTTCTCTAGCTTCAGCCTAGTTCATTTGCAGATGGATGATCATTCCATCATAACTCAGAAGACGTCAATGATACAGTGCAAACTTATCCCCACCTCTGTAGAGTCACAAATTGGCATAGAGCGGACCACTCATATTCATCCGCAAGGCATAAGGAAAAGGGTATCAGCCACAAACACAAGGATACTTTGTCAAAGGATGGACCATCAAAGATCTCCACAGGGTGGAGCCAGAACTCAGCTTCAATAGGGTCACTGGTTCTGCTCCTACGGTTTCTGTTTATGGTGTATTTTATATTATTATAAAATTTCCAAAATACCTTTATCCCTGCTTAAAATTACAAAGTTAATCTAAATTATATACTAACTAAGCAATTCAATCACCCATTCAAGCTTAAGGTTGTATATGTTTCATTTCATCAACTAGACACCTATGTATAGATAAAATGAAATTCATATGGCTTTTACTCAATTCTTCTTTTCATTTGGAACTAAGCAAAAACTAAAACATCAGTATAAAAGTGAAACTGTAGTAGTTGTGAATCAATTAGTTGTTTGGTATTGACAATTAAGAATACCGTAAGTTATAATTGGGCAGCTCTAAATATCAGACACGAACCTCTTTATTTTAGCCTACCTAAGTTGATTGTTTTTTACTTCTAGCCATAAATAAATGAATATTTTAGGTAAGACTATTATTCTTGTAGTAATTAAGCTTCAATATTATTCTTAAAATTTCTTAAATATCTCAAGTCAATCATTGATGAGAATTTCATAAAATATTATGAACAATTAAATTAAATTTGAGTGTCAAAACAATGTCTGTTAAAAGTTGGAGATTAAGAAAACTTAATGTTGGTGCTTAAAACAAACAATCGGAAACCCAAATTAAAGAAACTCCTTTGAGTGCACAAATAATTTTCTTACAAAATTTCAGTATGCAGAAATTGACAGCTCAAAAATTTCAGATTAGACAAACAATTTTCTACAAAATTTCAAACCTAGAAAGTGTTTCTAACAGTCCGGATACAAGTGTAAAGACAGGGGAGAAGGGAAAAAGTCATAGAAAGTGTACAAAACCCTGTAAATTACAACGAACAATTTTCTTCTAAATTTTAAGTGTGCAGAAATTAGAGTTCAACCTTAGAGATTTCAGATTACACAGAATGTAGAAATTCCTTGAACAAG
Source organism: Datisca glomerata (assembly GCA_003255025.1). Classification (NCBI taxonomy): domain Eukaryota; kingdom Viridiplantae; phylum Streptophyta; class Magnoliopsida; order Cucurbitales; family Datiscaceae; genus Datisca; species Datisca glomerata. Next base: position 214,010 of record QANY01002202.1, read on the forward strand.
AAACTCTCACCTTAGTCCAAGCTCACGAAGAAGAAGACCGGCTTTCTCTTTGCAAAAAAAAAATTATTTGCGTAATTTTAGGGGGGTTTCAAAGAAGAAGACCTGTCCAAGAAGATCATGTTGACAGAAAAATTGGTGACTCGTGGATGGTCAGTCATGAGCTTCTGGATTTTGAAAAATTTAGGAATTTTAGAAAATTTGAGGATTTTTAGGGATAGTGGAGTTTTCGGTTGATGGGGTTAAAAACAAAATTTTTAGGGCTAAAACTAAAAATAAAATACTAAAACTTAAAACATACTGGGTTAACAATTCAAAATTGAGTAGGGTCAAAAATAAAAAGATAAAAAAAAGTCATCACTAAAAATTAATAATTTGTTTTTATGGGGTCACTTAACTCCAACCTCATGCAAGTGGCTCCGCCACTAGACCTCCATCAGAGACTGAAATGTTCAGACAAAAACCTCAGTGTCTAATGGCCGCAGACGCATAATCCACACTCATTATTTGGTGAGCATGCTTGTTATACACTCACCACCAGTATCACCTACCAACCATCAAGCCTCACCTTAAGTACAACAGTTGTCGTGACTACTCTCTAACAGTAGATAATTGATTGTTTTTTCATCTACACTATTTATTATTAGTAAAAAATAAAATAGCTAATAATCATTTTATGACAATGTGAGTGTACCTTATACTGAAAAAGAGAGAAAAAAGGAAATCTAAACTTTTCATTCTATCTCCTCTTATCCTCTCTCTTGTTCGGATTAGGTCTTATAGTTGGAGGTATGGAAGTAGTATTACTTACCATTTGAATTTATTCTACCTTTTCAATGGGATTGGTTCTTGTTTGTATATCATTATTATATATTCTATCAAACTCCCATTTTGTAGTTGCTGTGCAACTCCTTATTTATGCGAGAAGTATAAATCCTAATGAGTTACAATTAAGAAGTGTTTATTTGTTAAAAGTACTCTAAATTGATATAGAATAAAAATAAAAAATTTAACACGTAAATTATACTATTACACTTGATGTTGTCCATAGGCCATTATTTTAGATGTTAGAAATTCATTGCCGATAATCATGCGACATGTCACTTAAATATTGTCTGGTGAACACAAGAAAGAAAAAGAATATGAATGTATTGGCTTGTCACTGGTGTGGTGCCTGACCTAATAATACATACCAGGCTTAAGTTTGTGAAGTGAAGGAAGGCCAAAATTTAGAGAGTTCAAGTGTTTCAAATGTCATACTTCATCTGAGAGTCTTCTACCTTTATGTAGATAACTCCATATCAATGTCCATATATGAAAAGGTTTCATATCAATTAAGGAAAACAAAGGGATTTTTTTCTTAATTAAGCATTATGAATAGATTCCATATTTATTGAATCTAAAAAGTAGTTTGATCTTAAGTAATATGAAAAGGCTTTGTATCATCTTCTTTAACTCAAGATTATCTTAACTTGAGATACTACTATATGCCATCAATATTATCATCATTTTATCCTTTATTATTTAGTCTGAGTACGGAATACAGACTTATGTCGATTCGGCCACATTATGTCCTTATGTTCCCTCGGATATAACTCGTATGAAACTCAGTCATATTAAGACCTTATGTCATCTTTGTAAGATTCGGTCATAATTTAACATTATGTTGTCTTGTATAAGACTAGGTCACAATATGACCTTATGTCGCTTGGTATAAGACTTGGTTATATTATGACCTTATGTCATCTCATATACGACTGGTCAAATTATGACTTTATGTCGTCTCTTATAAGACTCGATCATTATTTGACCTTGTGTCAACTTAAATAAGACTATGTCATATTATGACCATATCTCGTCTCATATAAGACTTGGTTAAATTATGACATTATGTCATCTCATATAATACTCGGTCATTTAATTCTCGTATAAGACTCGATCATTATTTTGACCTCATGACGTCTTGTATAAGACTTGGTTATTTAATGACATTTTGTCATTAAGACTTGAAATGAATTGATTTGGGCTTTGTAAATGATTTTTATTTAGAATAGCTACAACAAGACGATATTAATTTATGGACCCTCTACAATAGCTACAACAAGACGTGGATCTGTTTTCTTATAATTTTCTCAGTTATATTTAAAGATTGCAAATATGTTTCGAAGCTAAAATCTTTTATTATTCAGTCATAAGTTAAAGGCATGTCCATTAATCATTTGGCTATCTTCACTTATCATTATCGTATATGCATAGTTAGGTGAGGTGATGTGACGTCACAGATGGAGAACTATTATTTATTAATTCCTTAATTTCTTAGGTGGAAGTTATGTTCTAATTGACTACATTCATTGTCTACCTTCTCCTATCCCTTAATGCCCAAGAATAACAGAGGAAAAAAAAAACATATTTTATACACCTTGAGATGGATCGAAAAACAAATTAAGCAATCATTGTTGTTATGGATTATGTCTCACATGCTCTATTCATTTTATTATAGAACACTGAATTAGCGCCTTGATGCTTCAACTAACAAAAAAGTGAAACTCATACGGTCAATTTTTTGTAAAAGCTGGAACTTTTTTGTTTGACCAAAAAGAAAGGCGGCAAACTCTTTGTAGTTTTGAAATATATACATAACACAAGTAAATAAACCCAAAAAGAAGGAAAGAAAGTTTGAAAAAAAAGCATCAAATTCTTTGTCCTAAAGCATAACATGCATAGAGATTTGTGGGAGCAGATCGTCTCATTTTCTAAGAATATAAGATAGTTATGTTATATCTGGATCATCTATTATGAGAACGGATAGTCTAGATACAACTACAATAGAAGGAAAAAAAATATGAAAGAACTGTATAAAAAAAATCTAAACCGTCTTTTTTCAAAACGAACGACCCAAATTTATTGAATAATAGAATAAAATATAATCTGTTTTGAGATTAGCAAGATATAAAGTAGAAAACCGAACCCATGAAAATATATGATGAAAATGGACGCAAATAAAAGTGTCAGAAGGCATCAAAATCTCTTTAGAGTTTTAATTTCTTCCCCGCCTCATAATTAATCACTATTCATTACCTTAATTAGAGCCGATTTCTTAGCGTAATCTTAGGGTCATAAAGTAACTAAATCGCCATTCGCGCCTCCCCTTTTTATGGATTTTATTCCTTGTTTTTCGCTGAAAAGAAATTGAAATATAATGAAAAATATAGATATATTAAGAGTGACATGAGATAAACATTATCTTATGGACGATTTTATATTGATGCCTCTGAATGAGACTGGGTGAAACTTATACATATAAAAGCATATTGAACCATTTTACTTAATAAATTTTGAATTCTTATTAAATATTATTTAGGATTTTTAATTGATAAATACTCTAATTTAGTGTTTATTCTAGACAAATGAATTTTTTAGACAAATGCATATTGTTTACTTTAATTTTTTTTATTTCTCTCCTTAAATGATAAAAGAAATTGCTTTATTTTTTTCATTTGTAATTTAATTTAAATAAAGCAATCAGTTAAATTTTGGTAAGTTACCGTTCTTTTGATATTTCTATCTATTATAAATAAATTTTGAACTTTGAAACACAATAATGATATTACATACTAAAACTATTAAACCATATACATTGCGTGTGCCTACATAAATGGTGTTATGAAATTTCATAAAGTTGGAATGTTCTCAAGCAGTTATATTTTGTACTAGTTTCAAAAAAAAAGAAGATTTTTTGTTAAACTATTCTCTTCCTTGAAACATGAGCAAGAATTGTGGAGTTGCTTTACTTATAAACGAGGCATATTTTGTTATAATGGTCGGGCATAAACCAAACATATCGAGGAATTACAATATTAGTACAAATGAAGGACTTCCTTTTTTCTATACTGCTAATTTTCACTTAATGTAATAGTGAATTTGATTTTTTATTTTTTATAATTTCTGTATTTAACATCGTATGAACCTAAAAAAAATTATTTAGCTCCAGAATATGCACAATTTTAAATACTAATATGACTATTATATCCAAAATTAATGAAGCTTCTCACGTATTTATCCAAAGTAATTATTGGGAGTTATATCCTCAAAATATGTGTATTGACATTTTGATATGAAATTTAATGAGGATTACATTTTTCTTATCATTGTTCTATTATATTATTGTTGAATAATTTATATAAATATCTGAAAATTTCATATTCATTAATGAAATTATAATATTGTATTAGTACGAGAGGATTAAAATCATAGATATTGAATAAAATTGTCAGTAACATATTAAAGTATGAAATCTTTAAAGAATGAGTTCTAGTACGGTTCACTAAACATTATGAATACGTGTGATCTAGATCTAGATCATTGATGTGGATAGATATCTTAGTGAATGTACTTCATATAATGGGACCGATGAGAATTAATATATTTATCAACGTGACATTTATAATAAAGATTTAATACACATCAATTCAATGATCATATGCAGATCAGTCTGAATCATGAGTAGTCATGAACTCCTATACATGTCTACTGGATATTTTGATTCACTCGTCAAGATTTATTTGTAAAACAGGCTAGTGACATTTGTTTTCGTGATTCAGTGATATGGATGGCTGAGAACATGATCTTATGATATTATGAATCCAAGCTTTCCTAACGGATCGTATATTGGTTCTCTTAAGTGTTAATTCTGCAACTGAATGGATATTGAGCTGAAATTTATAATAAGATTTTAAATTAGTCATTCACTTGTGGATTAATGGTACTTAAGGATCAAGAGGTAATCAGAAGGATAAAATGGTAATTTTTGACTAGTTCTAATTTACGAGCCAATAATTGTAGGACATAACTACATGAGATGATTATATCAATAGACTACATGAGAATATTCTGTAAATACATTCTATAATCATTAAGAGTTCAATTTCATATTTATAGTGGAGTAATAATAAAATTAATAAATAAGATTATTTAATTAAAGAGGTTAATTAATATTCTAGTTTTCTGGAATTTAGGACTATAGGTTCATGGTCTCCAAGTCACCTTTATACTACGCAGTTTAAGATGTGAATATTCACAATATGAGAAAGGACTAACTTGCAAAAGAATTTCAATTCTCGGGTAAGTACATAATTGTGAGATAATTATGTGTGAATAATTAATTAAGAATTAATTAATTAAATTATATATATATATATAATTTTTGAAAATTATATATATATAAATAATTATTGATTATTTTTCAATTATCGATAAGTGAGATAAATATTGAATTTGTGTAATTATATAATTAAATTATTATTAGAAAATATTTTGGATCAAATAAATCTATTATTTGTTAAATAACATATAATTTAGTTGATAGAGATAATCATATATGATAATTTTAAATTAACTGATATCTATATATTTATCTAATTAAAATAAATAGTTAATTTGTAATAATTACCATGTATCGATCAATGATTGGGAATCCTAGATAACCATGGATTGCTGTAGTGCCATGTGGCACTGCAACAGTAGGCGTGTAACACTACAGTACCACCCGACACTGTAGTTGTGCACCATTATACAGTGAGTCCCACTATATTGAGCAATTTCAAATTAAATATTAATTTTTAATTATACCTAAATATCTGATACACCATTATCTAGAATAAGATATAGATTTTATTTGAATGACCTGAGTTGATCAGAGAATACATTGATCAACTAGAGAATTTAGTTACGAACACAATTGTTGAGAGTGATTTTTCTCTATGATTAATAGTTAATCAAATCTCTAAAAGAATAATCATCACATTCTTTTAGAGAATCATCTCACATAAGTCAATCTCAGTAAATCTCTAGATCTCACGTGTTGAGAACGTTTGGAGACAGAAAATGTGTCTTGTAATATTCTGCGTGCCCAACACGTGCTAGTACGTTGAAGATTAACTTGGAAGATCTTGGTGTGGATCTCAGAGTGTACTGCTCGTTGGAATGGTTTCGTAGGACGGATGATCGACCGGTTTTCCAAGGACGCTTGATTAAGACTACGAGAGGTATATGATTCTTAGCCTTATATGTTATATATTTATTATATAAATATATAATCGATCATGATTGAAAATATTTTTCAATAAAAGTTTTTATTTATGAAAACCATTGCGTCGCGCTTGTTTTTCTTTTTATCGAAAAGGAATTGTTTTTATTAAATTTTTTTAAATGCCTCCGCTGCGCACGCGTCACGTTTTTCAACAATTGGTATCAAAGCAGTCTTCTTATATTTATAAATGTTGTGAGAGTTTTCTTAAAATGAATGGATGGTTATATTTTTTTGAATCTATGGAAAGTAATGGATCGTTAATTGTATGATGATTATTCGGTTATGCTTTATTCTTTAATTTTTCCTTAGATCTTGTGTAAGCCGCTTTGGGGCGTAGGATTTTTTGTAATTTTATTTTGAATATTTATTATAATTATTCCAATTGCGAGAAGACGAAGAACACACGAGATGAATGGCGAAGGAAGAAGAAAAGAAATAGGAATTCTTTTAGAATTCTGGTGTCGGCATCGAGAAAGTAGATTTTCGGCGTTAGCGCCGCCAATTTTTTAAAACTGACAATGTCATCGTAATTTACTGTTCCGGCAATGTCATCGTAAATCGGCGACAGCGGTGGCGGCCTGAGGTGGTCGGTGGCAGGCGGCTGCGACCTGGTGGTGGGTGATGGTCGGTCGCAACTGTTGTCACATTCAAGAAAGTTTCGCAGAAACTCTGATACCAACTAACCCTATCGCTGCAGATTATGACGATAACCATAAATTTATCAATTATGTTTTTAAATTTTGAAATTAATATAATTTAAAAAAAATTATTTTATGAAAATTAGAAATTAATAGGTTGATTGGGTGTGACCCAAGTTTGACCAAATCAAATAAGGTATTTATTTGACTAAGTCAAAGTCAACTATTTTTAATGGGATGATTATAGAAATTAAATATTAATTAAAAATAATTATTTGACTAATAAAAGAGTTTTTGTTCGAAACTTGATGATTATGAATATGGACATCAGGAGGAGAATGTAATATTTGGAAAATCTGTATTCTTGAAGTTCACTTTGTAATTTATTTCTTAATTTCAAGGGTTGTAATTTAGAAATACTCAATAGTCACTCGGTCAATTATTATTTTATTTAAATTTTAAATAATTGTTTGATTGTTATGTTTGATAACATAGCCATGCATTAGTCGATCACATGTCGTACAAGAAAATCTCAAGCAGTTTTATTTAGTCATGCACCTCATCTGTAGAAACATGATTTATTAATATTGTCATAATATGTTTATATGTTTTATTTGATGAAATCAATTGCATGTAAACTATTAAGTTTTAATTAGTTAAAACTTGGTAATCACACTACACTAAGGACTATAGTAACCTTTAGGATAACCGATTTTAGTAAAAGAGTTTTATTAAAGTTTGATGAATATAATTAATTAATTAATCTAAGTTCACCTAGTTATGACTTAAGCGCTTTAGAAGGTTAAATGAACTTAGACCAATGAGATTGACATAAGTGATTATTAAATATTCATAGGGTTATTATTTTAACAAGTGATTGATTAGAAATTAATTAATTAATTAAAATGAAAACACATTATCATAAAATAGTGAGTGAGAGAAGTTTGACATGTTAATATAACATATGGTCTCCATCATTAGTACAACACTGTGAGGTGCAGTAAGAGCCTCGAGATGGCTTTGTTTTCATCCCCCTAAAGAAAGTTTCAAGTTGTACCTATACCAAGGTTTGACTTCTTAAGAAGATAGAAGGAAGTGATGTAGTTTAGTTTTGGCTGACCCTAAGACTGCATATTCTAAATGAAAGTCATGGAATCTGAAATGATGGGTTACACTCACAAAGTCTCTATTAAGCTTTCATGTGGATAGTTATGACTTGACCGAACAATCGATACATTATTGTTAAAAGAGAAAATATAAGATATTTTAAGTTTTAATTAATAAGGATGAGAATGTCTTATAGAAAATCTGAGGTTAATCTGATTGACTCTAAGGCAGCACATTAATAAATGTTTAATTTAAGTGTTTATTATGTTGCATTTATGCATCACGTATACTTTTCGAATTCTAAACTTTATCAATTATATTGAATCTTGTATGTTATAAATTTCAGTTATCATTATTATTATGTCTACCATGACTGTAACGCCCCGATTCCCGAGGGTTCAACATGCTTGAAATTTCAAAATTGAAACCCGAATTTGAGAAAATTCCCAAATTGAAAACCCTAATCTTGCCCTAATTTTTAACCTTAAATAGCGGAATCATAAAAATTATTCTAAAATTATATTAACTCATTAAACTGAAATAAATGATTCATTAAACTGTAATAAAGTGAAGCACGAAAGTCCATATGACATGAAATATTAAACATTAATATTCATAAATATCTGAAATAACGGAAGTGAACAGAAGTCATAATTAAACTTAGAAATCATAATCGTGCTTGCTATAATAGTCCCTCACTCCTGCTGATCACCATCATCTGCAACACAATCATTTATGGGGGTGAGTATTAAAAATATTCAGTAAGTAAATTCACATACTAATGAGTTTCACATGACATAAATGTAAACATATAACTCATGCAAATTTATTTCACACGTTCACAGGTCACATAAAATACTTGTAAAAACACATCGATTTCATGATTAACATATAACTTGAACTTGAACTTATACATGCCTATACTTATACTTGCTTGATCATAACTCGACTAGACATATCCCTCGATTAACAACCTAATCAGAACTGTTTCACAACTTGATCTTGAACTTGTAACATGAACATGACAGATTGGGTGTCCTGAAACTTGATGTCAATTAAGGTTATCTGAACCTCAAGGACGCTAACATGAACATGGTGACACCCAACTGTATAACTTGATAACATGACGTGAACAATCTGGTTACTTGATAACAAAGGGACATGAACATAAATACATAACTAATACATGTATAACTCAAAATATAATCATACATAACTTGGTAAATAATTTCATCATAATTAGGAAAACAAATAAAATACTTGATCATAAGATTGAACATAAAGAAATAATAAAACAATTTCACATTATATATTCTACACTTATAACATATGAACCGAATTATTATGTAAATCCACTTACTTAGATACGCTACGAATTAAATTCAGCAACTAATGACCTGCAATCCAAGGATCCCAGGTCACAACAAATTTATATAATATCTACAATTATTTAAATAACTAAGCAAGGTTGGGAACAGATGGAAACCACAACGGGTGAAATTATCAAATGCTTTAAAATGGTTCAACAATGTTCGGGTGTCTGAATTGGTTTGGTTCTGCTGTTTTGGGCCGGTTCGGTCTGGTCGGGTTGAACTGGTCTAGTCTGACCGAGTCGGTTCATTCCGGTCAGGTCTGACTGAACCGGTCTGGTTCAAGTGAATCGGTTCAAAAGAAGGGAAAATAAAACAGAAAAGGAAGGCGAAGAAGAGGGAGAGAGAGACGCAACAGGGGGATGAAGGAGAGAGAGAAACAGAATAGAGAGGGGGAGGGAGATGAAGAAGAGGGAGAGAGAGAGAGACATAAAGAGGGGGAGAGACAGAACAGAGAGGGGGAACGAAGGAGAGAGAGACAGAACAGATAGGGGAATGAGACGAAGAAGAGGGAGAGAGACGCACAGAGAGGGGGAAGAGAGAGAGACAAAATAGAGAGGGGGAAAGAGAGAGAGAGAGGGAGAGAGAGAGAGACAGAATAGAGAGGGGGGAGAGAGAGAGACAGAACAGAGAGAGGGAAGGAGACGAAGAAGAGGGAGAGAGAAACGCATAGAGAGGGGGGGAGAGAGATAGAACAGAGAAGGGGAAAGAGAGAGAGAGAGACGGACAGAACAGAGAGGGGGAAAGAGAAAGAGAGAGAGACAGAACAGAGGGGGAAAAAGAGAGACAGACAGAGAGAGAGAGAGAGAGAGAGAGAACAGAGATGGGGAAAGAGAGAGAGAGACAGAATAGAGAAGGGGAGAGAAAGAGAGACAGAACAGAGAGGGGGAGAGAGAGACAGAACAGAGAGGGGGAGAGAGAGAGACAGAATAGAGAGGGGGAGAGAGGGAGACACACAGAGAGGGGGAAAAACAGAAAAGGGAGACGAAGGAGAGGGGGAGAGAGAAAGAGAAAGAGAGAGAGAGAGAGAGAGAGAAGAAATCATACCTTGATTAATGGAGGATAATTGATGAAGAAGAAACTGATGAAGTAGAGATGTGCAATCATATAAAAAGGGGAGAGAGAGTTGTAGGTGTTACAAGGATTAACTTGAGATAACAAAAGAGAGATTTGGGGGAAAATGGTTAAGAGAGAACACAAAGGAAACAAATAGGGTGACTTAGGGTGTAAGTGCATATATGGTGTAAGTGAGTTCTAAATTATAAAAATACCCTTTATTAAATACTTGAATAGTACATTCTCCCCTCCTTAAGAACTATTGTCGCCGAAAGGAAAATACCTTACAGAAATAACTCTGGATACTTGATACATATCACAGTTTCTCGTTCCCATGTTGCTTCCTCGATCCGATGATTTCTCTAAAGAATCTTGACTAGTTGAACCATTCTCTTACGAAGAGTTTGTTTCATGCGCTCTAGAACTCTGATTAGCTTCTCCTCATAAGTGAGATCATCACGAACTTGCAGAGGTTCAAAATCAATGACATGCGTTGGGTCAGACACGTATTTGCGAAGCATCGAGACGTGAAACACATTATGAACACCTGAAAGAGCTGGTGGTAAAGCAAGTCGGTATGCCAAAGGAACAATACGATCCAAAATCTCAAACAGGCCAATAAATATGGGACTCAGCTTCCCCTTGCGACCAAAACGCGTAACACCCTTCAATGGGGCAACTTTGAGAAACATATGATCACCCACTTCAAATTTGAGATCCTTCCTCTTGACATCTGCATAACTCTTTTGCCTACTCTGAGCGGTCTTCATTCTATCTCTGATTTTCTGAATATCTTCATTCATGGACTGGACCAAGTCAGGGCCCAAAATATTTCGTTCGCCAACTTCATCCTAATGAACCGGCGACTGACATTTCTTTCCATAAAGTGCCTCAAACGGAGCCATACCAATCCTCGCCTGATAACTGTTATTATAAGTAAACTCCACGAGTGCCAAGTGTGCGTCCCAACTACTAGAGAAATCCAAGACATAAGCTCGAAGCATATCTTCTAACGTTTGAATTGTTCACTCAGATTGCCCATCAGATTGTGGATGAAAAGCTGTAGTGAAATTCAACTGTGTTCACAAAGCTTTTTGAAGACTCCGCCAAAAGTTTGACGTGAACCGTGGATCCCGATCTGACACTATAGACATTGGAACCCCATGAAGTCAAACAATCTCTCGAACATATAACCGAGCCCAATCCTCAACTGAAAAAGTAGTCTTACCAGGTAAAAAGTGCGCAGACTTGGTAAGACGATCCACCATAACCCAAATGGAGTTAAAACCCTTTATCATTCTCGGTAGCCCCGAAACGAAATCCATAGTTACATGTTCCCACTTCCATTCAGGAATACTTAAAAGTTGTAAAACCCCAGATGGTCGCTGTCTTTGAGCGTTGATCTGTTGACACACAAAACACTTGCTAACGAACTCAGCAATGTCACGCTTCATACCATTCCACCAATAATGTAACTTTAAATCATGATACATCTTAGTACTACCAGGGTTGACAGTGTATGGTGAACTATGAGCCTCCGTGAGTAATTCCTGCCTAATGAGTGTATGTTTAGGAATACATAGCCTCCCATGAAAGCGAAGAGCTGAATCGTCACTAATTTCAAACCCTTGTCTTTTGTCTAAACCCACTTCACTACGAGTCAGAAGCAACTCTGAGTCTGAGTTCTGTGCATCAATAATACGCTCCTGTAACGATGGTGGAATTATGAGCTGGGCTAGTTGCGTTGTAGTATCCTTCAACAACACTTGAATCTCAGCATGTTCCAAATCCTCCAAGATATGTCCTCGAGAAGTAATAAGAGCTGCTAAATGAGCTGATTTTTGACTTAAGGCATCAGCCACTACATTTGCCTTTCTTGGGTGATAAATGATCTCATAGTCATAATCCTTCACCAATTCCAACCAACGGCGTTGCCTCATGTTAAGTTCTTTCTGAGTGAAAAGGTACTTAAGGCTCTTATGATCTGTGTAAATCTGACATTTACAGCCATACAAATAATGTCTCCACATCTTGATGGCAAAAACAACTGCAGCCAACTCCAAATCATGAGTATAATAATTTTGTTCATAGGGCTTGAGCTGACGAGATGTATATGCTATGACATTTCCCTATTTGATCAAAACGCAACCCAAACCTCTTTTAGAAGCATCACTGTATATCACAAAGTCGCTCTTACCATCTGGAATGGTCAACACTGGTGCTATCACTAATTTTTGTTTAAGGCTCTGAAAACATTTCTCACACTCGGCCGCCCAAGACAAGGTGGCATTCTTCCTGGTCAACTGAGTAAGTGGGATAGCAATCTTTGAAAAACCTTTAACAAACCTTCTGTAATATCCTGCTAAACCTAGAAAACTACAAACTTCCCCAATATTTGTTGGTTGAGGCCAGTTAAGCACTGCTTCAATCTGAGACGGGTCAACCGAGATTCCATCTTGAGATACCACATGACCAAGGAATAAAACTCACACTTCTAGAATTTGGCATATAACTTATGTGTTCTTAATGTTTGCAAAACAATACTGAGATGATTCATATGTTCTGCCTCCGATCTAGAGTACACCAGAATATCATCAATAAAGACAATCACAAAATAATCCTGGTACTCCTTGAACACCATGTTCATTAAATCCATAAAGGCTTTCAGAGCATTGTTAATCCAAACGACATCACTACAAACTCGTAATGACCGTAACGAGTGCGAAACGTTGTCTTAGAAATATCCTCATTTCGAATCCTGAGCTGATGGTATCCTGATCTTAAATCAATCTTGGAGAATATTGATGCTCCCTGAAGTTGATCGAACAAATCCTCAATTCGTGGCAACGGATACTTATTCTTGATAGTGACTTTATTCAATTCCCTGTAGTCAACGCATAGCCTCATTGATCCATATTTATTTTTAACAAATAACACCGGAGCACCCCAAGGTGAAATACTGGTTCTTATGAAACCCTTATCCAGTAATTCTTGAAGTTGATCTTTAAGTTCTTTCAACTCTGCAGGAGCCATACGATACGGAGCTTTAGATATAGCAGCAGTGCTTGGTACCAACTCAATATGAAAATCCGTCTCCCGAGGAGGAGGAAGTCCCGACAAATCATCAGGAAACACATCCAGAAATTCAGAAACGACCAGAACCAATCCAATATCAACATGTGTCTTAGTTCTATCCACAACAGAAGCTAAGTAACCCCAGTTACCACGATCAAGTAGGCGATGTGCCCGCAAAGCAGATATAACCTTTGGTATTGAGCATTGCTTGGATCCCCTAAACTTGAAGCTAGGCCTACCAGGAGGTAGGAATCAAACTTCTTTTTTCTAACAATCTATGTTGGCATAATTTACAGCTAACCAATCCATCCCTAGGATTACATCAACATCATGCATCCCTAGGACTATAAGTCTAGCACACATAACATTATCTGCAACCATCACTGAACAACTCTCTATCACCTTATTAGCTAGGAGGGTAGCTCCAAAAGGCGTAGAAACACATAATTCAAAACCCAAAGGCACAACAGGCAATGATGCATGAGTTACAAATGAAGTAGAAATGAAAGAATGCGTGGATCCGGAATCAATCAATGTGAAAGCTGAATGTCCTAATACAAGTAATGTACCTTCCACAACTGCATCCGACTGCTCAGCTTCCTGATGAGTTAATGCAAAAACTTTTCCTTTAGCTCTACCAGCACCAACATCACTGGTTTGTCCATGAGCAAGCAGAGGGCACTATCTGAGGTAATGTCCGGTCTTTCCACACTTAAAGCAAGCATTGATCGCCTTAAAACATTGACCAACATGATCTTTGTTACATGTAGCACATAAGGGATTTGATTTGATCATCTGTCTTTTTGCATTGTGAGGACCCTGATGGGTATTATGTGATTTTCTATTTCCATGAAATGATTGCTCTAACCAAGGTGGTGCACGTGGTTGAACATTCTGTTCCATCAGTAAAGCTGTCTCAACCACCGCTGCGTAGGTGGTATTCTTAAAAAGTGACACTGAACCCTTAATCTCTGGACACAGTCCTCTTTCAAAAGTCTGGGCCTTTCTTATCTCGTTATCCACATAGTGTGTGGCGTACCGAGACAATTCTTCAAACTTCCGCTCGTATTCAGTTACACTCATAGCTCCTTGCACAAGTCTGAGAAATTCAGCCTCCTTCCCTATTCTGACCGTGATCAAAAAATATTTCTCAAGGAAAAGTTCCTTGAAATGATCCCATGCCACTGGATTACTATCGATGTCATCAGTTCTCTGTATGAGCTCCCACCATTTTCGAGCCTCCCGTGTCAGCATAAATGTTGCGCAAACAACCATCTGAATCTCAGAACATGGCATAAACTGGAAAATATGCTCCTGTCATACAATCCATTCATCAACTAGCAGTGGATCGGATGAATGGCCATCAAATTCAGGTGGATTCAGCCTCCTGAAGGTCTGTATCAACTGTATGTCCACTGGTGTTTGCTGTGGTTTTTGTACTTGTTGTGTCAGGCGAGCAGTCGCCGTCTGCCTTAACAATTCCAAGAACTCTTGAAACATCTCAACCATAGTTGTTGAAGGGCCAGCAGTAGGATTGATTGGTGCGTGACTGTTGTTGTTCCTTGCAGGGGGCGTCATCGTACTGGTAACCATACAACCGAAGAGTTACCAAAAGTCTAATTTTAACGCTCAAAATAACATAAACGTAATCGAACGTGTCATAACGAATCTAAAGCATATCAACTGATTCTATAGTTAAAACATATACTAACATGCGTACCAGACTTGTAAGATGATGGAGGAGCAGAGTGAGCGACATGCAATACTTTTTACGTAGAAAAGTCTACAGAATCTAAAACCATGGCTCTGATACCAAATTGTAACGCCACGATTCCCGAGGGTTAAACATGCTTGAAATTTCAAAATTCAAAAACTTCTCAATTCAATTGAAACCCGAATTTGAGAAAATTCCCAAATTGAAAACCCTAATCTTGCCTTAATTTTTAACCTTAAATAGCGGAAGCATAAAAATTATTCTAAAATAATATTAACTCATTAAACTGAAATAAATGATTCATTAAACTGTAATAAAGTGAAGCACGAAAGTCCATATGACATGAAATATTAAACATTAATATTCATAAATATCTGAAATAACGGAAGTCAACAAGTCATAATTAAACTTAGAAATCATAATCGTGCTTGTTATGGCAGTCCTTCACTCCTGCTGCTCACCATCATCTGCAACACAATCATCTATGGGGGTGAGTATTAAAAATACTCAGTAAGTAAATTCACATACTAATGAGTTTCACATGACATAAATGTAAACATATAACTCATGCAAATTAGTTTCACACGTTCACATGTCACATAAAATACTTGTAAAAATACATTGATTTCATGATTAACATATAACTTGACCTTGTACTTATACATGCCTATGCTTATACTTACTTGATCATAACTCGACTAGACATATCCCTCGATTAACAACCTAATCAGAACTGTTTCGCAACTTGATCTTGAACTTGTAACGTGAACATGACAGATTGGGTGTCCTGAAACTTGATGTCACTTAAGGTTATCTGAACCTCAAGAACGCTAACATGAACATGGTGACACCCAACTGTATAACTTGATAACATGACGTGAACAATCTGGTTACTTGATAACAAAGGGACATGACTAAGTCTACTTCTTGTTTACTTATCACTTTTCACTTGAACTAATATTCATAATTCATGTTATCACATATACATAAGTAAACATATAACTTGTTCATGAACATAAATACATAACTAATACATGTATAACTCAAAATATAATCATACATAAATTGGTAAATAATTTCATCATAATTAGGAAAACAAATAAAATACTTGATCATAAGATTGAACATAAAGAAATAATAAAACAATTTCATATTATATATTCTACACTTATAACATATGAACCGAATTATTATGTAAATCCACTTACCTGGATTCGCTACGAATTAAATTCAGCAACTAATGACTTGTAATCCAAGGATCCCAGGTCACAACAAATTCATATAATAACTATAATTATTTAAATAACTAAGAGAGGTTGGGAACAGATGGAAAGCACAACGGGTGAAATTATCCAATGGTTTAAAAGGGTTCAACAAGGTTCGGGTGGTCCGAATTGGTTTGGTTCTGCTATTTTGGGCCGGTTCGGCCTGGTCGGGTTGAACTGGTCTAGTCTGACCGAGTCAGTTCAGTCCAGTCCGGTCTGACTGAACCAGTTCAGCCTGGTCTCGTCTGACTGGACATGTTCGGTTCAGGTGAACCGGTTCAAAAGAAGGGAAAACAGAAAAGGAAGACGAAGAAGAGGGGGGAGAGAGACACAACAGGGGGATGAAGGAGAGAGAAACAGAACAGAGAGGGGGGGAGAGACGAAGAAGAGGGAGAGAGAGAGACGCACAGAGAGGGGGAGAGAGAGAGACAGAATAGATAGGGGAGAGAGAGAGATAGAACAGAGGGGGGAACGAAGGAGAGAGAGACAGCACAGAGAGGGGAAGGAGACGAAGAAGAGGGAGAGAGAGAGAGAGAGACGCACAGAGAGGGGGAAGAGAGAGAAAGATAAAACAGAGAGGGGGAAGAGAGAAAGACAGAACAGAGGGGGGGAAAGAGAGAGAGAGAGAGAGAACAGAGAGGAGAGAGAGAGAGACAGAACAGAGAGGGGAGAGAGAGATAGAACAGAGAGGGGGAGATGAAGGAGAGAGATAGAACAGAGAGAGGGAAGGAGACGAAGAAGAGGGAGAGAGAAATGCACAGAGAGGGGGGGAAGAGACAGAACAGAGAGGGGAAAGAGAGAGAGAGAGACGGACAGAATAAAGATGGGGAAAGAGAGAGTAAGAGATAGAACAGAGGGGCGAAAAGAGAGAGAGAGAGAGAGAGAGAGAGAGAGAGAGAGAGAGAGAACAAAGAGGGGAAAGAGAGAGAGAAAGAGACAAAACAGGGAGGGGGAGAGAAAGAGAGACAGAACAGAGAGGGGGAGAGAGAGACAGAACAGAGAGAGGGAGAGAGGGAGACGCACATAGAGGGGGAAACAGAAAAGGGAGATGAAGAAGAGGGAGGGAGGGAGAGAGAGAGAGAGAGAGAGAAGAAATCATACCTTGATTAATGGAGGTTAATTGGTGAAGAAGAAACTAGATGAAGTAGAGATGTGCAATCATATAAAAAGGGGAGAGAGAGTTGTAGGTGGTTACAAGGATTAGCTTGAGATAACAAAATTGAGATTTGGGGGAAAATGGTTAAGAGAGAACACAAATGAAACAAATAGAGTGGCTTAGGGTGTAAGTGCATATCAGGTGTGAGTGAGTTCTAAATTTCAAAAATACCCTTTATTAAATACTTGGGTATTACAATGACAACCCTGTCACTGCTTTACTCGCTCTTGAGAAATTAAATGGTGATAATTTTGTAGGTTGGAAATCCAATATGAACTTAATGCTGAGAACCATAAGTTCGTTCTTACTGAAAATTTCCTAAGGAGCCCGCTGCTAATGCCCCTAAGAATGTTAGGCACAAATATGATATTTGGATCATATCAAACAACAAGGTGAAGTGCTACATGCTTGTGAGCATGAATGATGTTCTATGAACCAAGCATGAAAGCATTGAGACTGCATATGAGATTATTGAATCTCTACAGGTGATGTTTTGGCAGTAGTTTGACCAAAGTCATCATAAGGCCACTAGGAGCTATGTGACGACTAAGATGAGAAAGGGTACTTTGTGCAAGAACATGTTTTGAACATGATAAACATAATGCACGAAGCAGAAGGACATGGGGCGACCATTGATGAGTGGACTCGAGTTAACATTATACTTGAGTCGTTCACACCAGCTTTTTCTGCGTTCACGACCAACTATATTATGAACAAGTTGCAATTCAACAATACTCAATTGTTGAATGAACTATATACTTTTAAGTCACTCAACCTTAAAATGACCAAAGAGGGTGAGGTAAATGTTGTCGAGAAAAAGTCTTCTTCCACAGTTAAAAGTAACGAGAGGAAGAAGGTCAATGATAAGGGCAAAAGTAAGAAAAGAAAGGGAAGAAAGCTAAGACATCGCCAAGAGCCAAGAAGAACAAGAAAGCCAATAAGCCCAAGGTAAAATGTTTCCACTATGGGGTTGAAGGTCATTGGAAGAGAACTGTAACAAGTATCTCTCCAAGATGAAAAAGAAAGGCAAATATAATTTACTTGTTCTTGAAGCTTGTTTAGTGGAATATATTTATCATCCTAGATACTTGATTTAAGAGCCACTAATCATGTATGTTCTTCTTTACAGATACTTGATTCGTCAAGGGAGCTGGCTGATGGGGAAGTTATTTTGAGAGTTGGCAGTGGTGCGCTCGTGTCAGCTAAAGTATTAGGGACAGTCCGTTTACTTTTTAGATATAATCATTTAGTTTTGAACAATGTCTATTATATTCCTGGATTTTTGAGAAATTAGATTTCTTTTTCATTTTCACAAGAACAATTATTTGAAGTTTCTTTTATTAATAAAAAGTTTATTATTTCAAAGTATGGATTCGATATTGTCATGCAAAAGTTATAAACGAACTGTATATACTGAAATCGACTGAACGTGCATTAAATACTTCTGAATTGTTTAAAGTAAAAAAGCCTAAAAGTAACAAACGACAAAGAGTTTATCATGGTGATGATAACACATATATTTGGCATCTAGGTTGGGACATATTAATCTAGATAGGCTAAACAGGTTAACAAAGTATGGTGCTTCGAGAGAATTAAAAGTTGGAACTCTTCATGTTTGTGAGTCCTGTCTAGAGGGTAAAATGACCAATAGACCTTTCACAGGAAAGGGCCAAAGAGTCAAGGAACCATTTGAACTAGTACATAGTTATATCTATGGACCAATCAATGTATAAGCTATAGGTGGGTATGAGTATTTCATCACTTTTATTGGCGATTACTCAAAATATGGTTATACTTACATAATGCAAAGAAAGTCTAAAACTTTTGGAAAGTTAAAAAATTTCAAAGCTGAACCAGAAAAGCAATTAGCTAAATCATTGAAAACCTTTCGATCCAATCAAAGTAGTGAATACTAAGATTTATAATTCAAGGATTATTTGCTAGAGTGAGGAACCCTATCCCAATTCATAGCACCTGAAATCTATGTATGCCAATTTCATTTGGGAACTTGTAGATCCACCTGAAGATGTCAGGCCCATTGGATGTAAATGGATCTTCAAGAAGAAAGGAGACGCATATGAGAAAGTAGAGACTTTCAAGGCATGGTTAGTAGCCAAGGGCTATACACAAAGGGAGGGAGTCGCTTATGAATAGTCATTCTCCCATGTAACCATGCTAAAATTCATTCACATTCTTTTTGTCCATAGCCGCCAATTTTGACTATGAGAGAAAATGGATGTCAGGACAGCTTTTCTGAATGGCTCTCTTGAAGAAAACGTCTATATGATGCAACCAGAAGGGTTCGTACAAAAGAGGCAAAATAAGAAAGTATGAAAGTTGCTTAAATCCATTTATAGATTAAAGCAAGCATTTATATATTGGAATCTTACCTTCGACGACATTATAAAGTCTTATGGCTTCGAACAAAATGTTGACGAAACCTATGTTTATAAATACATCAAAGATAAGATAGTGGTTTTCTTAGTTCTTTATGTTGATGATATTCCACTTATTAGAAATGATGTAGAAACTTTGTGAAAGGTAATGAAGTGGTTAGCTGAGAAATTTTAAATGAAAGATTTGGAAGAGGTGAGCTATGTTCTAGGCATCCAAATCCTAAAGTTGAGAAAGAACAAGCTCTTAGCACTTTCTTAGGCATCTTATATTGATAAGGTGTTGGAGAGTTTCTCTATGGAGAATTCCAAAAAAGGTCAACTACTGACGACATAAAATTGTCCTCTCCAAAGAACAATGTCCTGAGACACCTCAAAAGGAAGAGGATATGAGAAAGGTTCGCTATGCTTCAACAATTGGAAGTCTCATGTATGTCATGTTGTATACGAGAGCGGACATTTGTTATGCAGTGGAAATTGTCAGTCGTTATCAAATGAATCTAGGTTTGGAATATTGGATTGCAGTAAAGCACATTCTCAAGTATCTTAGAAGAATGAAAAATAATATGCTTGTTAATTCAGGTGGAGACCTGAACCCCACTGGATATACTGATTCTGATTTTTTAATCAGATAGAGATAGTCGAAAGTTGACTTCTGGATTAGTATTCACCCTAGGTGGAGGAGTTGTAATCTGGAGAAGTATTAAACAATCCAGCATTGTAAAAATCCACTGTGAAAGCTAAATATATAGCGGCTTTTGAAGCTGTGAAAAAAAAGCAGTATGACTCAGAAAGTTCTATACTAATTTGGAAGTAGTTTCAGATATGGACAAGCCATGGATCCTCTACTGTGACAACAGTGGGGCGGTAGCGAATTCCAAAGAACCGAGGAGTTATAAGAAGGGCAAGCATATAGAGAGAAAATATCATCTTGTAATAGATATCGTACATCGTGCTAGGATCGATCGGTTTTTAAATTAAAGAAATTTAGATTTGAACCACGAACGGTTCGTGTGTGGAATATAAAAAAAATTGATTTAACTTATTTAATCATATTAAATAATTTAAAATCAATTTTAGTTTGATCATACATAAACGATACTAAAATGAATAGATTAAGGGAAAACAAATTTTCACATAAAATTTCTGAACTTGTGGAACTCCCTCGAGCATTCTTTGTGTTCTTTAAGCTTTAAGATCAAAATCACGAACTTGATCTTCCACGAATGATTTTCAAATTAGTCCATCAACAACCACCCGCTAATTTCAGAAATATATCTTAGAAGAGTTTTTCGTCGGAATTTGAGTGTGTGTGCTCTCAAAACGATTTAAGAAGAAAAATCAAATCTTCCTTCTTCAAATTAATTTCGGTGGAGAAAAATAATTTCTCTCTTTTTGTGTGTTGATAACAATAATTGTATCTAATACTCGTTATATTTTTGCAATCAAATTGCTATTAGATATTTATCAAAAGATAATTTTTGGTATTTACAAATATACCTATATACTATAAAATTTCCAAAAATTTCCTTAATTATCTATTATTGCCGAAAATTACGTGATCTCCTAGAGTTTTAGTTGTATCAAAATTCATCCATCCAATTGATAAATATAGTTGATCATTATCAATTAATTTATTTAACTAATTATCTAACAATTAAAAACTAAAAAATAATTAATTTAATACAACAAAAATACTTAATTAACTTAGTTCATTTTTTTATTCCTATTCTCTGAGCTAGTACTAAGACCGAATGGACTCACTTGAACAAAGTTTAGGATTCAAATACCTGATAAATTAATCACGATAAATTTCTGACCAATTTAATCCTGAATCTACTCTCGATTAATGCGCACTACATTTTCCGTTAGTGTAAATAAACTCTCTTATTCAATGATTTCCATTAGGTCCACATAATACTTTAACATAATTTCCATCGTAAATATCAGTAACAAGAGTGGAATGTAAATAACAAAAAAATTAAAATGAATTGTCTTGTACAATTCACAAGTCTTATTCAATGACTCATTTCATCAAATACATGGCCAAGTTAATTTATTCACACATCCATCAATAAAGCATAAGGTGATATTGTTGCTTTTGTAATCCAACCACGATTCCAAATCTACGAATCACACAACTCCTATTTAATTAAATTACAATCCCAACAGCTGAGTTATTGCCCGTAATTCGAACTAACTCATTTGACATATCAAAGATTGCAACTAACCAAGTCAAGTTACGTATTCACCTCAGGATTAAAGTAATTACAAAAATACATTTAAGGTGTAACAATTAGATTTAGAGCTAGGTAAACAGTTTTGGGCTCTAAACTAATTTGTTATCGGTCTATTCAACATTTTCATAACATGTCTAGGTTAACCATTAGATTTTGTGTTTTGATAAAATGCCTAGTTCATAACATGTCTAGTTTTGGGCTCTAAACTAATTAAATGCCTAGTTCATAACATGTCTAGTTTTGGGCTCTAAACTAATTAAATGCCTGTGTATTCCGTTGTAACAATTAGATTTTGTGTTTTGATAACCACACTGTATCTAATACTCGTTATCTATTTGCAATCAAATTGTATTAAATATTTATCAAAAGGTAATTTTTGGTATTTACAAATATACCCATATATTATAAAATTTCCAAAAATTCCCATAATTATCTATTATTGCCGAAAATTACATGATCTCCAAGAGTTTTATCTATATCAAAATTCATCAATCAAATTGATAAATATAATTGATCATTATCAATTAATTAATTAATTTTATTTAACTAATTATCTAATTATTAGAAAATAATAAATAATTAATTCAATACAATAATTACACTTAACTAACTTAAGTAACATCACCTATCACATATAGGTGTAGAAAATATGTATGGGCACCAAAACACATTTTAATCCAACTTAGTTCATTTTTCTATTCATATTCTCTGAGTTATTTCTGAAACCAAATGAACCCATTTGAACAAAGTTTAGGATTCAAATACCCGGTGAATTTATCTCCATAAATTCCTGACCTATTTAATCCTGACATAGTATGACTCCACTATAGGTTTGATGCCGAATCAACTTTCGATTCATGCGCACTACATTTCTGTTAGTATAAATAAACTCTATTTATTTACCGGTCTATTCAACATGTTCATAACATGTCTAGGTTAACCATTCGAGTCTCCACTCTTATGCTCCAAGACTGACATCCAATGATTCAACCTAATATCATACTTGGATTCGATTGCCCAGTCGATCCTAAGACTGCGAATAACGTTCTGAACTATTTCAGAAAAATTTGTCTGGAGACGCTTCTGTCTTCACTCTTCCTTTATTGACAATAGTTCTAGGACTTGAGTAATTTATAAACAAGATTTAATTTAAAATAAAACTTTCAATTTATTCATAAAAAATTCGGTACCACAAATGTTTGAGAAATAACTAAATACAAATAAATAGTTATTACACGTACTTTATGGATATATTCTAACAATCTCTTACTTGGACTAAAGTAAGCATATACAATCTCTCTTATCCCCAATCCCTCTAGATGATCATAAAAAACTTTACTACTTAAAGTCTCTGTGAATGGATCTGCCAGGTTGTTGACTGTCAAAACATGCATAACCACATCTCCATGCTGAACAATCTCTCTAATAAAGTGATACTTATGTTCAATGTGTTTGGATCTCTTACGGCTTCTAGGTTCCTTAGACTTTGCTACAGCCCCACTGTTATCACACTAAAGTGTCAGGGCTCGCAATCATCTTGAACAACTTCCAGAGTCCTCAAGAACTTCCTAAGCCAGACAACCTCCTTTGCAGCTTCCCAAGATGCCACATATTCAGCATCCATGGTAGAATCAGCAATGCAAGATTTCTTGATACTTTTCCATACAAGTGCTCCACCATTTAGGATGAACATCGATCATGAATTGGACCTCCTAGAGTCCTTATCAACTTGAAAATTGAAATATGTATACCCGTCATATTCAACGGAATACACAGGCATTTAATTCCTTATTCTCCTAAGATACTTAAGAATATGCTTGATGGTATTCTAATACTCGATTCCAGGATTTGATCGAAAATGACTTCCTATGGCCATGATATAGTAAATATTAGGTCTATTGTAAAGCATCGCGTATATGAGGCTTCCTACGGCTGAAGCATAGGGCATTCTTCTCATTTCTTCCTCTTCTTGAGGAGTCTTGGGAGAGTGCTCCTTGGCTTCCTGCAACAAGTTTACTTCAGGACTAACCATGGCCTTCGAGTAAAAGATTGGTTAATCTTGGTCCTTGTCTGAGACAGCTGTCAAAGCTTCTCCATAGGACATGTAACTTTCAGGTTGTCTCACAACTCTCCCAGTACTTTGAGGCTCCATAGTCTCTGGCTCTTGTCATGGTTCTTCCATTATTGAATCATAAACAATTTCTGATTGGGGAGTCATTTGTTCTCCCACTCAACAATTCCTCTAGCACAATTTTACTTCTCGGTTGTACACTTTTAATATAATCTTCTTTGAGAAAATGAGCATTCGTGCTAATGAATGTTTTCTTACCAGTCGTACTGTAGAAGATATACCCCTTATTTCCCATAGGATATCCTACAAACATGCACAATTCTGAATGACTGGCCAACTTGCATGTCTTCGATCTTAGAACATGTGCTAAGAAAACCCATATTCTAAAATGGTGAAAGGACGACTTTCACCCATACCATCTTTCATATGGTGTACCATACATCATCTTTGATGGAACTTAGTTCAGAATATATGCCGTTGTTAGTAAGGCATATCCTCAGAATGAATCTGGAAGGAATGAGTAACTCATCATAGATCTAACCATATCGATAAGAGTTTGATTCCTTCTCTCTGACACACCATTTCGCTGTGTTGTACCAGGTGCTGTAAGATGAGAAAGAATACCTTTTTCCTTAAGAAAGTCCTCGAACTCTCCTAACAAGTACTCACCACCATGATCAGATCGTAGTGTTTTGATTTGTTTTTCTAATTGCTTTTCAACCAAGGCCTTATATTCTTTGAACATTTCAAAGGTTTCACACTTTTGATGCATTAGAGAAACATTATCAAAATGTGAGTAGTCTTCAGTGAAGGTTACAAAGTATTCATAACCTCATCTTGCTTGGATATTCAATGGCCCACATACATCACTATGTATGAATTCAAGGCATTGAGTGGCTTTTTCACCTTTTGATGAAAAATGTCTCTTGGTCATTTTACCTTCTATATAGGATTCACATGTGGGTAGTGAACCCGCACTTAGAGATTGCAAAGGATCATCCTTCACAAGTGTTTTAATCATGTATAGGCTAATATGTCCAAGACGTAAGTGTCACAGATAAGTTAGATCGGTTGAGATATAGTTCAGCCTTTTACTATCCCTATGTGAATCAATATTCACTTCAATGTCACAATTCATAGGTACTACAGGTTTTACGTGATATAATTTATTAATCATTCGTGTAACAGTAATTAAGCATTCATTTCTAAAGATTAATGAATTTTAGATCAAATCCTTGCTCAATTAATGCAACAATAAAAACCAAATTTTTCCCAAAACTTGGGACATAATAAACATCACGCAAAATAATAAAATGTTCAAAAAACATTATTTAAAAGTCCTCATTGATGCGGCTGATACTAGTGCTTCATTCTCCTAGTGGAAACTGAACTCACCCTCATCAAACCTTCTAAATTTCCTAAACCCCTGTAGGGAGCAACAGATGTGGTTAGTAGCTGTAAAGTCTACAATCCAAGAAAATGTAGAGTTAGCTACATAATAGGCCTCAATAACAATTACTACTATACATTTAGATCTTAACCCTTTGAGATACTCTGGGCAGTTGCGTTTCCAAGGACCAAAAGCTCCACAGTGATGACACTTATCTTTCGACTTGTCTACTCTCGCGATGCTCTTGCCTTTGGCAGCTCTCGGCTTCTGCTTCTTCACTTTCCTTGGACCCCTTCTCTGGTTTTTCTTAGAGCTAGAGGTGG
>QANY01002203.1:0-58874 GCA_003255025.1 Datisca glomerata
CTCATTAACTCGTTGATTATATGAGATGAGGCTAAAAGAAAATAAAGAAGAAGAAACGCCAAAGAAGAAGAGTATTGCTTTTAAATCAACTTTAGAGCAATATGACAATAAAAAAGAAGACTATGATGAGGAATATGATATAACTCTCATCACAAGATGTTTAAAGAGATTCCTGAATCGACGAAAGAGTAACTCAAGAAAGAATGATAAGAAAATATCACGTGATGTACTCACATGCTAATGAATGCAAGAAAGTTAGACATATCAAGGCCGATTGTCCACACTTCAAAGAAATTCAAACGAAGAGCATTCAAGGAAACTTAGGATGAGACCGATGAAAGTGACATTGAAGAAGAAGTAGCAAACATGTGCTTCATGGCTTTGGAAGGCAAGGTAAGTTCTTCTAAACTAAGTTTAAATACCAAGCTTAATTGTGTGAAGTAGCTTTTGAAGAACTTCTTGGAGAATTTGAAAAAGTACAATTAAAGAATAAATTATGGAAAAGGGATTTTACAAAACTCCTAGAAGAAAATGAGTTAAATAATGAAATTTAAAAATCAAAGTTACTCTACATGCGATAAATATAATTCTTGTTAGATGCCAAAAGAGAGAAAAAGATTTTAGTACACAACACTTCAAAAGTTTACTAATGGTAGTAGTAATTTAAACAAGTTTCATAGAAATCAAAGGTATTCCTTGGATAAAAGGGGATTAGGGTACACGTAATTTCAAAATAAAAAAAATAAAAATGTTTTTGTAAAACCTAAACAATCTAACACTTACCATCCTCTCATAACATGTCACTATTATGGAATTAGAGAACATAAGAGTTTTTCATACATTCATAAAAGGAAAGACATGTACAATGAGAAAAATGAATAGACTTCATATTACACTAACCATCAAGAACCCAAAAAAATTTAGGTACCAAAAGTCAGTTTTTGATTGTATTTGTTGTAGGTACCATCTATGAGGGATGAAAAATGGTACCTCGATAGTGGATGCTCAAGACATATGATTGATGACGAGACAAAGCTTACCAAAATTAGTCGAAGGAAAAGACACGTCACTTTTGGAGACAACAAATGCTTATTCCCCATATACCATCATTGCTTCTTCTTCGGGAAAAGAAGTTCACGACCCGTAGGCCTTCTACCTCCACGCGGCATTGCTCTGTCAGGCTTTCACCCATTGCGGAAAATTCCCCACTGCTGCCTCCCGCAGGAGTCTAGGCCGTGTCTCAATCCCAGTGTGGCTGATCATCCTCTCGGACCAGCTACTGATCATCACCTTGGTAAGCTATTGCCTCACTAACTAGCTAATTAGACGCGAACCCCTCCTCGGGCGGATTCCTCCTTTTGCTCCTCAGCCTATGGGGTATTAACAGCCTATTCCAGCTGTTGTTCCCCTCCCAAGAGCAGGTTCTTACGCGTTACTCACCCGTCCGCCACTAGAAACACCACTTCCCGTCTGACTTGCATGTGTTAAGCATGACACCAGCGTTCATCCTGAGCCAGGATCGAACTCTCCATGAGATTCATAGTTGCATTACTTATAGCTTCCTTGTTCGTAGACAAAGCTGATTTGGAATTGTCTTTCATTCCAAGGCATAACTTGTATCCATGCGCTTCATATTCGCCTAGAGAGAAACAATCATCAGTATTGGGTCTATAAGTAAGGATTCTTCCCCCACTGTAGATAATATTTTATTGTGTGCATGATTTCAAACTTGTCCTAAAGAGTCATACTTTCACTCTATGAAACAATTTTTAAATATCTACATGTGACTCGATTTGGCCTTTAGTATCCAAAATGTCTTTTAAGCTAGTTGGTTATTTAGACTCTGATTTTGCCAGTAGCCTAACCGATAGAAATAGTACAAGTGGCATCAAATTCTTAGGACACTCACTTGTTTATTAGTTTAGCAAGAAGTAAAATTTGGTAGACTTGTCCATTGCTGAAGCCGAATATATTTCGGCTTATATCTGTTGTGCTCAAATTTTCTAGATGAAACAAACTTCAAGAGATTTTCGCTTAGATTTCAAGAACATACCTATTCAGTGTGATAACACTAGTGCTATTAATGTTTCTGAAAATCCTATTTTGTACTCTCGCACAGACATATTGATCTTAGACATTATTTTCATTGATACCATATGTAAAGAGAGGAGATATATCACTTAAGTTTGTGGACACATTAAATCAACTAGCTGAAATTTTTACAAAATCATTGAGTGTTGAAAACATTTGTAAGAATAGACTTGCATAAAGAATTTTGAACATTGAGTAATTTTTTATTTACATTTATTAGTACTTATAAAATTTAATGTATGATTTGCAAATAAATATCAAATTATAGTTATGAGTGCAACAGAGGATAATGTTGAGCTGAAAAATTCAAATGCCAAAATAGGGACATGGTAAAATTGCAATTATGGGGGAGTAGAAGTATAATTTTAAACCTTAGGGTATAAAATAGATAATAAGTAAAAATTTAGAGAAATTTTGAAAATTCTTCAAAATATCCTGTCACTGTGAAAACCAGTCTGACTGGTTTAGGAACCGGCACACCAGTAACTACAATACCGAGTATAAAGTCTGCCTGGCACCCTAAAACTCCTAATTATATTTTCAGCTCCCTCGCATCTTCAGCTCCTCTCCTCCTCCTCCCCTCGTGTCTTTGGCTCGCGTCTTCAAGGTCTTCTCCCAAGGCTCCTAATTTTTCAACTTTACCCTTATTCCTTTTCGAGCACCCCAAAAAACCAAAGGGCTTCTTCTTACCATCAACATATTTGTAGATTCTGTTAACAGGTTACTTCCAAATTCCAAGGTGATTTGCAGGTTCTGCATTGTGTGATTTTGAATTGTGGTATATCTCTCCCTTCACTATCGTATATCTCTCTCTGTTATTTCAGGTTCAGTACAATCCCTAAACTTATCATTTTCCCTCACTATGTTAATCTAAATTTAGAAATTTTGTCTTACAATCAATAAAACCTAAGCACAATCATAATCCATACCATTCAAAATCAACTAACCCAAATTCAAAAACAACATATATCGAATTCAGAAGTAATAAAAACCAAACTCAATTTAACAAAATTCATATTCAATTCATAGCTAGAACCCTATAAACGTACAACAATCTAAAACAATATTATAAAATATACTAAAAATATTATAAGTGAGAGAATTTAGATCATGATTTAATAAAATGTATTGAATAATGTTCTAATAATACGTAACATTGTAAAGAAGAGAGAAGAATATTCTCTATAAAGCACATGCTACTGCTACATTTTTTAATCCAGCTTATATCGTCAGTGAGAAATACAAAGAAAACAACATCAGATTAAAGAAGGGGTTGAATATCTTGTTCAACAATTGAGTTCTTTAGAAGAAAGAAATTAGCTAGTAACTGAACTATTTAAATATCGTTTGAAGTTCCATTATTGTTCACTTGTACAGACACTGTAAAAATAAACACCAGCCACCCTCATAAGTATTTCTCGTTTTGAATTATATTTTCATATGTTTTTTGCTAATTTTCATTCTAATATAAGTATTTTTATATATAGGTGTTTGGTGGCAGTTTAATGGTTCGATCTTTTCTATAATGCAAAAGATTACACTTAGAAGTTTGAGTCAACCGTGTAGCTCGTTAGCCTGTGAAAAAAATTGAAGTGCAATGGAAGGAACTCAAACTAAAAAGAGAAAATAGATTGGCACTGACGATGTTGGACGATTCGATGTACGTGAGAATGAACTCTTTGATGATGACAATGTACAAAGATCGTGAAGCAAGTTATATGTCTCCTATTGACATTTTCAAGATCAATCCATTTGTTGAAGAATACTTTGAAGAAGAACAAGAGTTTTGGATGAGAGTGAGACTTGAGATGCACAAGTTTGTATAATTGGTATGAGCTTTTTCGTACCCCAGATAAATTTTGAGCCTGTTTTGATGATACTTTACCACCATATGATTCTATTGTTTGATAGTTTTTATGAATCCCATTAGTTCATAGCTGTTATGGATTACTATAATATGGATTGGACAATATTTTGGATTGATATATATATTTAAGATGAAAACAATATTTTAGATTGATGACTATATATTGGATGAAAATAATATTATTAATTGATCATTATATTTTGGTTTTGGAGTACTAGTGATATTTTTAGAAATGAATTATGAATTGGATATTTATCATGAATATGTCTGTGAAATTTTTAGAATGATTTTTATGATCGTATTCATATACTATTATGTATTTGTATATTCTACAATCGTATTTTTATGCCAAAATTTTAAAACAAAAACGTATGATACTCGTTTAAAACTTGTCTTCAAATTTTTTACTTATTACGTATTATTAACCAAATTTTAATTGAATGTTTGACCATTTAATTTTTACATTACACATATCGAATAATACTTCATATTTTTACTCTTATCGAATTAACTATGGTCTTACATATGTATAAAAAAACATATGTACTTAATCTACGGCGACAAGGGGAGATCACATGAAGGAGCAACATGCAACGGTAGCTAAGCTCACCAATCACCATAGCATCAGCATCACTCAAAAAATGCGACCACCCGGGAAAAGGCCCAGAACTATGCCCACGAAAGCACCTTCGGCGCATTTTAGAATCAAAATCAATAGAGACCAAACAAAACTAAAAGGCTTATAACCCGAACGTTAAAACCGTCCCCCCTCTCTCTCACCCTTTTCGCTCACTCATATATAAATTACAAACTTGGGCTTCCCGGCGATTTTGTGTGTGAGAGAGACCAAATAAACAAAGGAAAATTTGAAAACGGCAAGAGAAGGAGAAGGAGCTCTGATCTGAGAGTGTTCTCTTGGCTCTAAGTACGTCTTGGTCGGCGTGGTTCCGTTAAATGGTGTTTCTGTTTCCAGGTGTCTTTGAAGAGAGGGAGAGTGTCTAAGTTAATGGCGATGGAACCTGCGAGATCGAAGCATCTACACAATTTCACCTTGCCGTGCCTGAAGTGGGGGAGCCAGAGGTACCTTAGGTGCAAGAAAGTGAATTCAGACGGAGGAGATGTTTCCGGCACTGATCGCCGATATCCGGCTTCGAAATTGGACAATCTAATGGAGAGTCGGCGGCGGGAACCGGATTCGGAGCGGCGTTTGCTTTTTAACTATTCGGAGAAGAGGTCGAGAGCTTCGAAATCGATTATCGAGAGGAGCGAAGAGGACGACGATGGCGAGGTTGGGATTGAAGCAGTGAGAGAGAAGCTAATGTTTGATCTAAAAACTGCCGCGGATAAGATGAAAAATGCGATTTTGAGGGAAGATGTGATGGAGGAGGGAGAGGAAGAGGAAGAGCATGTTGACGTAGCGGAGGTGGAGACGGCATCACAATCGGTGGCGGTGGCGGCATCGGAGAGAATGCCTTGGAATCTGAGGACTAGAAGAGCCGCTTGTAGGGCTCCGATTGGTAGTGATATAAGAAGTAAACCATTGAAAATCGAGGAACGGAAAACTGAGCATAAATCGCCGTTGAAGAATGAGGGTGGCGCGAAGTGGCCAAGGCCAAGACCAGGACCGGAGAAGAAGGAAACGGTGAAGTTCGCTGTATCGCTTTCGAAGAAAGAGATCGAGGAGGATTTCATGGAGCTGTTGGGGCACAGGCCGCCGAGGAGGCCCAAGAAAAGGCCCAGAATTGTACAGAGGCAATTAGATGTAAGTTCAGTGACAGAAGATCCATTTTCATTCATTCTTCTCGTCGTTGAACTTCGAAATTGGATTTGAGTTTTTCCTTCTCTAACAGTGCATTTTTTTAATAAATCTCATAACAGTCGCTTTTTCCTGGATTGTGGTTGACGGAGATTACAGCTGATTCGTACAAAGTCCCTGAATTCCCTGAAAATGCAAAGGTAAACTAAAACGACTCTGTTCTCGTTCCCTTTTTAGTCTTCATTGATTGCCGAGAAAACGTGTGGATCATCCGAGTGATGGATTTGATTTTTATTCCGACTGATGTATTTGATTGTTGTATTTGGAATTTCCAGGTTTAACTGTTGGACAATTCTTTCTCTAGAGTCCAGAGTCCAGAGATATTGATGGAACGGGTGAATTTTGGGACGAGAAAGTTCAAGACTATTCACTTTTGTTTGCTGACTGCTGGTAATTTGATGCTTATTAGTGGCATATACACCCTTCATCCTTATGATAATAACTTGATCAAGTGTGATCCAAAGTAAACTAGTGGTGAATACTTGCTTTCTAATACTAATTTCCCCCCTTCAAATTTTAATTAAATTCTTCTGCTGGTCACCTGAAATTAGTTTGTATAGGGTTGGTCAATATTAGAGATGGAAAAGAACACTTTGTTCTATGAGCTAGTTTGATTTGAAATCCTCCTTGAGTTGCATTTGCATCAATGTCTACAAACGGTTTTCTATGATTAAGATTAAGATATATGTTAGTTATTGAGAATGTCTTGCTTAAGGAGTGGGTGCGCTGATCAGGAACTACTATAATATGGCAATATTGAACATTTCAGCCTACAATACATCTTTCAATTGTAATAAATGAGGTAAAAGAGAACAGTACTTATGAGGAAACAATTCGTTTTATTAGTTTTGGTTTTCTGTGGCCTATGTCTTCCCTTTTGTTATAATAAATGCTACTAGACAAGGTACAAATTTTGAAGTGTAGCTAAACTAATAAACTAGCAAGTCTATTCACTATTTTTTGGAACCTGGTGAACTCTGTCCTCACTAAAGCTATAATGAAATACTCTGATGATACATAGTTAGTGATAGCAGAGTAGTAGAACCCACAGTTCTTCTCAATGTCTGCAACTCAAATTCCTCAGCTGTTAATATTGTATAGGTGCAACGAAATTTCTCTACCTCGTAACAATGTAAGAACTGCAAGGGACATGGTTTCTCAAGTATTCTAAGATAATATAATTTCATCGCTTCCTGCTTCTTTGCAGGAAGTTGCAGCTATTTCCCCCACATGATTCCAGCTTCCTCTTATCAATTTTCCATTATTTCCTATATAATGAATTGAATAAATTGTATTGTCATGTACTAATTTTATGTTATCCTGTACAATTTTGGGTTTGGAGTTAAATGTACTGATTTGGGTTGCTCATGTACTATTTTTGTGTTGCTGATGTACAAATTATCTGGTACTCTCCATAGAAGTTTTAGTAACAACCTATGGAAAGCTGCTTGTTTTTTTTTAATCCCGGACGGATTAGGTAATGCTTTGCTTCCAGTAAGACGACCAACCATTATGTGATTCTACTGGATGAGCTAGAACATTATTTTGGATATCTTCTATTGAAATCAAAATTTCGATTGGATTCTTAATGCATACCTTACTATTGATTTTGATGCAATCATGAAGGTATCTTATACAGTTATCAACTACCGGTTGGTTTAATAGTGAGACCCAACTTCCTGGCTAACTCATCTCTAACGTGGGTCGAGTCCTAAAACCTTATGTTGGGCCAAACTTATACTTGGCAGAAATTGCTTCAAATAACAGTTTTCAAATACTCAATTAGATTTTTATCAATTTTTTTAATTCTTTAAATGTCTGTTAAAGTTTTTTTTTTTTAAGTTATAGCATTTTACCTTCATAGTCAATTAATTGATCAACTTTCTTCCATATATTAGATTAGTTTGTTCGAAATTTTTTTCTTCGGTGTTTTCTTTTTTTATATATCAAACCATTAAATTTACATGTCAATACATGGAATCAAAATCTTTTTTTTTTTGGATAATATTCATTCATATGATTGATAGAATAGAGTATGTAGGGAGAGAATAGTTGATTGCATTTCTTTTTTTTTTTCTGTTCTTTTTTTTTATAACTCAACCATTAAATCTATGTCAATGACATGGAATCTAAATCCCTCTGTTTGGCAATATTAATTGTTATGATTTGATAGACTATAGCATCTAGAGAGAGATAATAGTTCATTCAAATTTAATTTTTTTGTGTTCCCTTTTTATATCTCAAATTATTAAAGAAAAATACATATACACCTCATGAGGTTTACCTAAAAGATATAGACACCCCTTATAGTTTCAAAAAAGACACATACATCTTTTTACATTTTATTTTATAGACAAAGAAATCCAAAAATATTAATTTCCTAACTAACGGCTTTAATTTTTTAAAATATCAAGAATACCTTTAATCAACCCTTTTGCTAATGGGTTTAGGGTTATATCAAACCTGGAGTTTTGAGTTATATCAAACATGTCAGTGACAAAATCCAAATCCCTTTTGATTTACAAAGAAAGAGAACACCCTCGGGTCTGGGTGTTTAGGTCTCTGGTACGGGTGCACGAATCTCAGGTAAGGGCTAAAATCTAAGGTTATTTTGGTAAGTTTTTTCCAAAATTAAACTATTTGTAATAGGTTAGACTTATTTATCTTTTTTGAAACTACAAGAGGTGTTCTATACATTTTAGGTAAATCTTAGGAGGTGTCTGTTGTAATTTTCCAAACTACTAAATATACATGTCAGTGACATAAAATCCAAATCCCTTTTGATTTACAAAGATATAGAGAAAAACTTCAATGTTGATTTTTAGAGATAGAGAGAATGACTTCAATGTTTTGTGTCTTTGCTTTGAATCAAATTTTTAGGAGATAGTAACTGATAAAATATATTAAGTTAATAATTTTGTGCATTTTTTTATGAGGATGGAGATAGAGAGATGCCTTTTTAGAGAGAGAAAGAGAGATATGTCTTTTTGAAGAGAGATAGAGGTAGAGATAGATAGATAAAGAGAGAGGGAAAGAGGGGGGAGAGAGAGAGAGAGATAGAGAGATAGTGAGAGAGAGAAAGAGTTTTGAGTAGATTCGAGAGAGATAGAGAGAGAGAGAGAGCGAGAGAGAGAGAGACAGAGAGAGAGAGAGATGCCTTTTTGAAGAGAGAGAGAGATTGAGTAGATTCATGAGAGAGAGAGATAGGTTTGAGTAGATTCGAAAGGGAGAGAGAAAGAGATTTGAGTAGATTCGAAAGGGAGAGAGAAAGAGATTTGAGTAGATTCAGTTTGCGACTATTTTGATAAAGATAGAGAAAGTAATTGATAGGGAATGGCTTGATGTAAATACCCATACATTGTTTTGTACGTTTTGGCTTTGTATTGATTTTCAGAGAGAGAGTGAGAGAGAGAGATTGATAAAGAGAAAGTAATTGATATAATAATTTGATGTAAATATTAATGTAATTTTTCATGCATTTTTTGTTTTTCATTGATTTTGAGTGAGAGTGTGGGAGATAAATAGATATTTGAGTAGATTTGATAGATGGAGTTTTATGGTGTTTGCATTGATTTTTTTTATAAACAGAGGAGACAGAGTTATTGATAGAAAGACTTGATGTAAATACTTGTTATACCCATTTTTTAGGCTCGTACAAATACCTTTAAGGGAACATTAATGCAGCTAAGACCATTCATACTCTTGAACAAATGTTTGACGTGTAATGGAGATTATCAACCCCGGGGCTTAGGCCTCGGGGAAGCTTATCCTCCGGGGGCTTAACCTTCGAGGAAGACTGCCCACCCTAGGGCGTAGCGCTTCGGGGGAGTTTACCATCCCTGAGGCCAAGCGTCTCGGAACCCTCGAGGGTCGTAGATGGTGCTCGTGTGAATCAACTTGTGTTTTGACTAAGTCCTCACAGAAAGAGGTTCCCGCTTGGAGAATGACTTAAGGGCGAGAAATCTCCCTTCTCAGCTCAAATAGGACACTTGGGCCAAGGTAGAAGCTTCCAAGGTGTCATCGTATACATTTAATACACCTAGGCTAATCAGAGATGGAGGTATGAGAAAAATTATGAAGCCCACTACCTAAGGAGTCAATCAACCTGCACCCAACAGAGTGCCATCATAAGCATTTAATAAAGTCGTTCCAATAGAGGTCAAGGAAGTACATTGTAGGATACGAGGATAGGATGTCCTGACACTCGAGGTCATAATTTGTTACCTCGTACCCCACCAAGCCAATTAGAGAAGCCTGAAGCTGGGAGCTGGTTAGAGGAGGCACCCCATTGGAGGAGAGGCCTGCTAATGTACAAAGTCCAGCCCAACCCTAAGGCCAGCTTCCCACTATAAATATCTTGGTAAATACATTTTAAGAGGTATGCAACAACTTTCAACTACTTCACTACATTACTCTTCTTCATCCCTTTACTGACTTAAGCTTCAGAGAGGTTAAAAAGGATACCACCCCCCTTTTTCTTGGTCTCCTGCTTTACCTTACCCCATTGCAGGTGTGGAGAAAGAAGTCGAGCAGAGACATTGTTGGCCTAATCTCACCTCTGAGATTTAGCCGTCAACAATTGGCATCGTCTGCGGGAACAAAAGGCATACAATGCCCGAAGAGAGGCCTCATAAATGCCACGCCCTATGCCCCAACATGCTTGGAGGGCCAATGTCTGAAGAAACAACATAACCCAACGAGAGGAGATTGTCGAATTGTAGAGGCAAGTCCAAGCCTTCACGCAAGCCCTTAACCATCAACGTTGATCCCCTCTTGTTGGGAACAATGATCTAGAGGAGGACATGGAAGAGGAGATGGAACAACGAGCCCAGACTGCTAGGACAAGTGTCGGAAGACAGCGAGTTGTACACCCTAATAACCACGGGGACCTGCGCACGGTGTTCAATGAAAAAAGAAGGGTGCACTAACATCGAAGATACAACGAACAATGATATAGGGCTAGGCGCGAAGATCAAATAGCTCTGAGAGCAAATAGGCGATATGAGGCATATCCGAGCTAAGGAGGTCCCTACTCGGCTCAAGCCTAGCTTCATCATGCATAACCTCCATTCACAGAAGAGATCATGCGTGATGAGATGCCCCCACAGTTCAAAATGTCATCCATCACACCATACGATGACGCTAGGGATCCTATTGAACACTTGGAGACATTCAGGACATGGATGGAGCTTCAAGGTACCCCAGGGGTTATCATGTGTAAAGCATTCCCGCTTATGCTTTATCCTCAACTCGTGCTTGGTATCGTCAGCTAAAGTAGGTTCTATCTCATCATTCGATGAGCTCAGTAATGTTTATCCACTAATTTCTGGGAGGAAGAGACCAAAGGAAGCCTACCACTCATCTCCTCCATGTCAGGCAACAGAGGATGAGAACCTACGCTACTATGTCGTCAGGTTTAATGTGGAGGCCATGGAAGTAGAGGGGTATAATGATGACATAGCCCTTACAACAATGATGGCTGGGCTAAGTGACAAGAGGCTACTATGGTCCCTGGAAAAGAAAACACCCATAAGCTTCGCCGAGCTTCTTACCCACAAGAATATGAGTGCAGCTGAGCTTTTAAGCTCACGAAACGGAGACCAAGCCAAGGACGAGCCAAGGGAAGAGAGGAAAGAACACAACTAAGCTTTTTGATCTACCCAAGTCACACTTAATGACCCTAGGTTGAATCTTGCCTATGTTATAGTGTGTAACCCTAGGCTCAACCTTGCATTGGTCATATGGGAGGATGCTCATGCCCAATATTGCTTATGTGAAATGAAGTAATTGATTTGTCATCATTGCCAAAGTCATCCAAGGTGACTCCAGACTTGTCTGTTGACGCTATCCGAGGCATCCCAAAGCTCATTTGTAGAAGTCACCGAAGTGCCAAAACTCATTCTCCAAATCTTATATGTAGTTTGACCTGCAAAAAATTATCCGCATCAAACTGGAAGGTAACTATTAGAGTGACCAACACAAAAATAATATCTTTTATATGAATTTAAAACAAAAATAGTATGAAAAGAATAAAATGTGGGAACAATCCACCAAATCATTATGAGAAAACACAACAATGTCTACTTATCAGAGGTGACCCCAAGCTCACCCTTACCTAAGGCACATTAAGTGATTAGAAGCTTAATCTCACCTAAGTAACGATGGTGAACTAAGCTCATCCTCGTTGAAGCCATCTGAGGAGACCCTAAGCGTAGTCTCAATTAGTCTACCTAAGGTGACCCCATAATCATCCTCGTCGGTGACCCTAAGCTCAGCCTCACATAAGCCACCTTATGTGATCCAAACTCATGCTCGTGGGTAACCCAAGAATCATGCCCATCGGTGACCCTAACCGTAGCCTCACCTAAGCCACCTTAGGTGATCCAAGGATCATCCTCGCCGGTGACCCCAAGCTCAGCCTCATATAAGCCACCTTATGTGATCCAATGCTCATGTTCGTCTATGACCACAAGGCTCATGCTCGCGGGTGACCCCATGCTCATTTCCATTGTTGATACCAAGCGTAGCCTCACCTAAGCCACCTTAGGTGATCCGAGGCTCATCCTTGTAGGTGATCCGAGGCTCATCCTTGTAGGTGACCCCATATCAGCCTCACCAAAGCCATATTAGGTGACCTGATGCCTATCTTCGGTGGCGGCCCAAAATCAGTCTCACCTGAGCCATCTTAAGTGATACGAGGCATATCTTCACTAATGACCCCAAATCAGCCTCACATAAGCCACCTTATGTAACCTGAGGCTTATCCTTGTTGGTGACCCCAACATGACCCTCACATAAGCCACCTTATGTGACCTGAGGCCTATCCTTTTTGTGACCCCAAGATGACCCTCACATAAGCCACCTTATGTGACCCGAGGCCTACCATTAGCCGTGACCCTAAGATCATCTTCACCTAAGCCATTTTAGGTGACATGAGGCCCATCTTCGCTGGTGACCATAAGCGCAACCCTACATAAGCCATTTTAAGTGACCCAAAATTCAATCTCACCAAAGTCATTTAAGGTGACTCTAAAGTCACCCTCACCTAGGTCATTTAAGGTGACCTTAAACATAATCTCGATGAATTCATCAGAGCTAACCCCAAGAACAGCTAAGTCATTCTAGAAGACCATGGGCACATGGTCAAGAAAGTAATTCCATGTAACGACAAGCTCACTCTAATCTAAGTTACTTGAATGTCAACCTTGCCGAAGCCATGTGAGGTAACACCAAGCTTAACTTCTCCTAACTCATCAGAAGTGACGTCAACCTCACTCTCACCTAAGTCATTTGAAGAGACTCTAGGTTCACTCCTTCTTAAAGCCACCAAATCACTCAAAGTATGAACCTCGGCTGCACCCCACGAAAATTGGCGGAGCTGGCACCCTAGCTCACCACGACTGCACCTATGAATCCTACTTACTTTGGTCTCTTCGCCACCCAGTTGAAGTGAACTCAAAGTATGGACCTTGGACAAACCCCACGAAAATTCGAGGAAGTGGCACCTTAGTGGTTCGCCTCGGTTGCAACCTAGCAGCCCTACTTACTTTGGGCTCTTCGACATCCAGTCAAAGTGAACTCAATGTATTGAACTCAGTCGAATCCCACAGAAAATAATAGAAGTTGCACCCTAGTGGTTCGCTTTGGCTGCAACCTAACAGCCCTACTTACTTTGGGCACTTTGACACCAAGCCAAAGTGAAATCAAAGTATGAAACTCAGTCTAACCCCACGACAATCAACGGAAGTCGCACCCCAGTGACTCGCCTCGGTTGCAACCTAGTAACTTTATTAACTTTGAGCGTTTTAACACCTCATCGAAGTAAACTCAAAGCATGGAGCTGGACTACAACCCAACAATGACCCTATTTACTTCGTGCTATTCAACACAAAGTAAAAATGACTGTGTATTCAACTTCAAACTCAAGCTCCAACTATGTCTCACACTAAATAGAGGACCCTCTGAAAAATCTCTTACTAAAAAAGAGAAGGGAATAAACTCGTCAAATTTGACAATTAGCAAAAAGAGAATCAACATAAATTTTCTTA
This sequence comes from Datisca glomerata, assembly GCA_003255025.1. Taxonomy (NCBI): domain Eukaryota; kingdom Viridiplantae; phylum Streptophyta; class Magnoliopsida; order Cucurbitales; family Datiscaceae; genus Datisca; species Datisca glomerata. The sequence goes on from QANY01002203.1 coordinate 13,823, forward strand.
TGACAACTTTCAAAGTCTTCAACACACTTCAAACTTGGAAGGTGAGGGGCAACTGTTATACCCATTTTTCAGGCTCATACAAAAGACCTTTAATGGCACGTTAATGCAACTAAGACTTTTCATACTCTTGAACAAGTGTTTGACGTGTAACATAGATTATCAACCCCAGGGCCTAGGCCTCGGGGAAGCTTACCCACCCAGGGGCCTCGGCCTCAGAAAGCTCATCAACCCCTAGGCCTTGGCCTCGGGGAAGCTTACCCAGCCCTCGGGGAAGCTCATCAACCTCGGGACCTCGCCCTTGGGGAAACTTACCCACCCCGAGGCCTAAGCCTCGAGGAAGGTTATAAACCCCAGTCCTTAGGGAAGCATACACACCCCAAGGCCTAGGCCTCGGGGAAGCTTATCCCTACGGGGCTTAAGCCTCGGGGAAGACTGCCCACCCTGGGGCCTAGCGCTTCATGGGAGTTTACCCTCCCCAGGGACAAGCGTATCAAAACCCTTGAGGGTCACACGATGGTGCTCGTGTGAATCAACTCGTGTTTTGACTAAGTCCCAACAGAAAGAGGCCCCGCTTGGAGAATGACTTAAGGGCGTGAAATCTCCCGCCTCAGCTCAATATCGCATTTGGGCTGAGGTAGAAGCTTGCATGGTGTCATCGTATATATTTAAAACACCTAGGTCAATCAGAGATGTGGGTATGGGAAAAAGCATGAAGGCCACTACCCAAGGAGTTAGTCGACATGCGCCCAACAGGGTGTCATCATAAGCATTTAATACAACCGTTCCAATAGAGGTAGAGGAAGTACATGTGTCCTGACACCCGAGGTCATCATCTGTTACCTTGTACCCCACCAAGCCAATAAGAGAAGCCTGAAGTCGGGAGTTGGTTCGAGGAGGCACCTCATTGGAGGAGAGACCTGCTAATGTACGAAGACTAGCCCAACCTTAAGGAAAATTTCCCACTATAAATATCCTGGTAAATGCACTTTAAGAGGTACACCACAACTTTCGATTACTTCACTACTTTACTCCCCTTCATCCTTTTACTGACTTAAACTTTAGAGAGGTAAAAAAGGAGACCCCCCTTTTTCTTGGTCTCTTGCTTTACCTTCTCCCATTACAGGTGTGGAGAGAGAAGTGGAGTAGAGACGTTGTTGGATTTAGCTGTCAACAATACTCATTTATTGTTTTGTACTTTTTAGTATTAGAGAGAGAGATTTGATAATTTTTTTTAAAAATAGTAATATTTACTAATAAATGAAATTACATTAATTAATTAAGAGATTAATTAGTAGAGATTACTTTGTTAAATTTATAATTTATGAGACATAAATTTCTCATTTATTAGAATTGCCTAAAAATCACCTTGGATTTGTGGAGTGGCACATTTGCAAAACCTATTTTGTGGAAAAAATGGCTTTAATTTCAACCAAAATAAATCCAATAAAAAAAAATTGAAAGTTGAAAAATAAAGTAAAAAATAGCCTACTTCTCTATTTCATATTTCTTCCCTCTCTCTTCTTCCTTTATGCCATCCGAACCAGAGAAAGAAGGTTCCAAGAACGACTAGGACACTGGGCACAGAGCATGACAGACCAATTATATTGCCGACCATGTTCATCACACCTGACCCAGCGAAATCGATGACTCCAGCTCCAAATAAAATGTCTTTGTCCGATCTCAAAGCACGAAGCCGAGGTTTAATAAGAGTGGTTGAAACTAGAGTGGTTGGAAAAGTGTATATTACATCATTCTTGTTCATAAACTTAGGGTTTTAAGAAGACGATCATGTAAATATATTAATTGCAGATGTAGATATATTTCATACCGTAAATATTTACATAAAGTAAAAAAGAAAAATAATATATAACAACACTGAACCTTTTGATTTCAACAAACCTAAATAATATAAATATATTGTGGATATACCGTAATATACTAAATGTACTGATATAAATATTATAAAATATAACATAAATATCTACGTACCTAATGTAAATATAATTCATATCGTATACATTACATGCTTACGAATCAAAGCCGCAAATTCAAAATTCGCGAAACGTGCCATTTAAAAACCTGTCATATTTATAGGTTTTCCCAACATGAATCTTTCTTAATGTTTTTTCTAACTTTATCATTCTTGATGATTTAATTGGAAATTTCCCCATTTAGAATCAGTATTCAAAATATCCTAGTGTTTTCGTTCTTTCCTTCTTCAGTACCCCTTAATTAGACAATGATTCTTCTTACAAGTTACAACTTTGGTTTCTTTCCCAAAAGTGGAAATTTGTAAGTGCCGAGCCTAGATAGGTTTTCTGCAGTGACCAAGATCTATGTAGCGGCACTGCTGTAGAGACCAAAGAGGGAGAGCGTCCGCGAGAACTGTAGTCCATTTGCCTATTTAAGAACTAAATTTATCAACTTTGATAGTGGGCACCAAATCTCACCACAAGAACTGTAGACCATTTACAATTATTACACTGATAAGGCATGTCGAAAGTCCCAAAAAATATAATTAGAAGTCACATGAGTGATATTGGGAACTTACTTTGTCTACCCGTCACATCAATCTCTCTAGGTGTGTGCATTTCGGTAGACTTAGTCTCAACCATCGATTATCAATATATCTCCAAGGTGTAAGTCATTGAGCTAATAATCTGTTCACATATAGTCTACCTCTGATACTTCATTTTAAGTGAAGAAATATTTTAATGATAAAAAAAATCAAACTTAAGGCAACTAACTATTTATATTAGCCTAGACACTTTTTTGCCAAAAATTTGGACAAATGATTAATTGGGTGCTATAAGTACCCAAAGAATCCTATTTTAATTTACATTACTATAAAACTAGTACGAGTATTAGGTTGAATGGAAATACATTCTTAACATTTCTAATGGATTTATCTTAATATGCTCTAAATTGGGCTGTAATCCATATTCATGTTCCCTAAATAGAAATTTAAGGAAGGAATCAAGTTTCTAAATAATGGAATGGGCAATGTGAAATCTTAACTGAAAATAATTATATATTTCTTCATTAATTTCATACATGTCCGGATATTCAAATATAGATTTTGGATTATAGGAGTTCGAACAATAAGTTTGCACTTTCTAGTTCTAGATGTTTTGTGCATTAATAGATCTCACATCTATTATTTGGACTCAAGCAGATGTGTAAATACATTTATTTTGTAGATTCATGATAATTTGAACGAGATATATAGACAGAGAGGTGTCTAGTTAATAGAGGAGTCATGAGAATGGGAAGGATGTACATCTTTGGTGAGCCTAGACAGTGGAAAATGCTGGTTGGAGCACATCCTTAGGGTGTCCAAGAGATGATAATGATGGTGGCTATGATGATCATATATGTAAAGCTCCTTGAAAGAGAGAGTCTCCGAGGGTGAGTGTGTAGACACATGAGGGTGTATATGTGTATTAGGGGTCTTGGTCTTCTTCGTGTGTTAGAGGTGAATGAGACCTCTTAAATAGTGGAAGGAGGGGAAAACCCTACTTGTGATGACGTATGAGTGGGTGACACCTATGATAGTGTCAATGTAAACTAACATATAGAACACTTTCATGTATCTCTAGGTTCATCCTTCAGGAGAGGAAAATATGTCTAAAACCTAGTAATAAGAAGGTTGTAACACACCAAAAATCAATTAAGATTACTTCAGTAATTTATAAAAATAATGCGGAAACCAGGTCAATATTTTTAAAAACAATTTGTGATTATATAAATAAATAATATTAATGTAAAAACACATTTGTTGGAGGAAAAAACTCAAAAAATGCATCTAATATCAAAGACTAGAAACTTATAGATAAAATTTTATTAAACTTGAATAATATTTCAAAGGTCTTCCTAAATAGCTGAAAAATCAACTTTAAAATATCAATTTACTCAACTAAGTAAACTCAATTTCTTGTCACCTGCCATAACGCTTAACCAGACTCTTCACATCTATCACCATCATTCTCATCATCTGAAAATTTTAATATAAAATGTAGTGATATAATATATGCTTAGTAAACAAAACTTTACACATACTTAACAAACACATGCACATTTATGTCTACTTTAATCAATAACTTAAGCCTTATATTCGACATAAACTTTATAAATCATTTTATCACATTTTTCTTTTCCTTTAGTTAACTTTACATTTTTCAGTACGTTCTTCCCTTACATTCTTTTCATCACATTATTTTCTTTACTTCGTATTTCATTATAATTGTTGTGAGTTCACTTATATGATGTTTAGCTAATCAGAAACAGCATAACATTATTATAAAACTTGTTTGACTACTAGATCCTTACAGTATCGATAGACATGCCAAATGATCACTCATTAACATCAACATTAACTATTAAATATTATCAGGTAGCCGGTCCTACCTGCACCTCATTTTTCACTCACCCCTTTCATGCCCAGTAGAAACGTATATGTGTTGCACGTGATAAGTCTAATTTCTTTATTGATTCATCAATTAAGTAAAAAGTAAGCATATTCATTTCTTTTCTTTATGAATTAAAATTTATATTGGACATTGAATTAAATAACGTACCAATTACACTACGTAGTTAAATAATAGTAGACCATCACCAGACAATGTGAATTGTACATTATATATAAAATTAGTGACGTAGTGACTCATTAGAAATATTATATAAAATTATTTATATAATGATTCATTAGAAATGTAAAAAATTCAATTTTAGATATTGTATATATAAGAATTTTAGTGCTCGAATACTGTGCACATGAGTAAGATGTATTACATCATTTTATTTACTTTTATTTATCACATTCTGAAAAAAATGATTATATCATTAATAGATTTTATTAATGTCTTACTCTAAATTTATTTGCATTAATTTTCAATGTTGTCAATAACATTAGTTTTACAATGCTAACAAACAAATAATTATTAACTAATATAGAAACATTTTTTGCATGTAAAAAAGATCCCAATGTTAATATTTACAGACGCTGATGTACCTAATTACATAACAATAATATAATTATTTTATACTATTTAAAAAATTTAAGATGTAAATAAAGCAATTGAAAAATATGTGAAATATCTATTTTGTAAGATATTTTAAGGGAGTTTAAAGGGTAAAGAGAAAAATAAAAAGTTTATCTCTTTTAAATTCTTTTAATATATCATAAATATTGATAGATAAACACGCACCTAGTATTTTAAGATTTTATTTATTATTCTCATTTTATGAATCATACATATACACACATTCTCATCCTTTAGAATAAAAAATACATTAACATACAATTAAGCATCCTGTCACATAAACAAGTTATCACATAAGTGAGATTTACTTACAAGGAAACAAATAAGAACAGAACAACATATAATCCACTCATGATCTTAAGAATATGACACACATTCTAGTATGCATAAAATTTTTCTGGTCTCGAATCCAAGTAGCTCAAATAATCACCTGAAAAGCCTGAAATTCAAATGACTTCTAAACTCTATAAGCTCACACTCTACATTCATTCACAAAACGAACTTTAAAACTATTTTGATTTAATAATCTTTTATCTCTAATTTATCTTGAGGACAGAACTTTTAAAAAACCCCTTTTTAATAAAAATAATTATGAAATCTATTTAGAATAATTAAACTAATGCTTTGCATCTAAGTCTTGTTGTTCTTAAAAACGAAAACAAAATTTTCCATAAATTTCTAGTACTGATTTAACCTAAAATAGCTTCCTTTACAAAAATCGGGGCGTAAATATGATTTTTACACTTTAATAACCCTTTTTGAGATTTGAAACATGCCTCAAAAGTATGGAAATTTCAATAGCTAAATCATTTTCTTTTCTTATTAAAAACGCCTTGTAGTTTTAACTCTAAACTATCAATCACGTCTGAGTTCGATGTCCATTTTATGTAAGCTCTGAAATAGAAATTCAGACCATCACCTACTCAAAAACTTGTCAAAAATATATTATGTAAGTCAGTTTTTAGTTTATTAATTTCCAATATAGTGAAAAACAAAGCTAGTCCAAATTAAGCTTTTATAATTAGAAATTTCGGATCTTTCTATCGAAGTAATCGTTTGAACTTGAAATAATTTTTTTTAATACTTTAAATACACATACAATTTCCTATTGATCATGTCATATTTTCATTTTATATATAAAATAATTAGCACTTTATATAAATCCAAAGATGTTTCCGTACATCATAAAAGAGTAACTTTTCCACATAAGCCACGTGTAAATGATATTTCTACATGTAAACCCTATATCATATAAAATCAACTATTTAAATCTATACGTGTACTACACGATCGATGTCTTATTCTGAAATGCAGTACACGATGCTAAAAGTACTAGAGCTAGAACTTGATTATGCTCACATAGTAACAAATTGTTTATTGATTAAAGGGGTCAAACAGAAACAAATTTTTGTTTTACACATAATACATTAACAATTTTAAAAAAATAAAAATCCAAATTTCAAACCATGAGTCCAACAACGTTTACAAGAGGAACCATAAAAATTTCACTAAGATAAAAATCAAGTGGCCAAATCTCTTCATCAAGGAGAAAATAAAACTACTCCAATGAAGGGAGTCTCTCTACGACAAAAGAAAAGAACAACAAACAAGAAAACTAGATAGAAAAAGTAAAGGAAGCAATATTAGGGGAATGGAAGATCCTATTCACTGCAGTAAATTTCAGAGAGAGGGTGGAAAACAAAGAAGAAAGATGGTGAAAAACGAAGAACATGAAACTGGTGATCAAGAAATGAATCTAAGAGAGGAAGGAGAGAAGTGTTGGATTAAAGGAGAGAGAGGAGACGACTGAAAATGTTAAGATGAAAAGTTAGGTTTAGAGGGAGAAGCTTCGGTAGAGAGATTACAACGAGAGTCTTCTTTGGGGGAGCATGAAGAGGAGTTGCGCCAGCCGCCATGAGATCCAATTTTCAGATGTGACAATTTTTTTGTCCTGTCTTTTCCTTGGTCTTACAACTTGGTTGCTGCAGGTTTAGGGGGTCTAAGAGGACGATCCCTTGTTTGATTTTCATGCATAATGGCTCAATTACTTGGTTGTTTGCTATGGAGTTTGTATATGGATCCTTATGCCATGTGTCCATTCGCCTTGATGTATATGGACCTTCATTCTACTCCTAGTTAGTTCCGCAATGGTCCTTCTGCCTTGATTGGACAAGACGTGACTACATCCGTTCTAAGTATCTTACAACCAATAAGTCAAGTTATAAGACTTGAATGGACTCTCACCGCCTTGAGAAATTATCTTTTTTTTTTGTAATAGTTACACGGAACTGGTTTTGGTTTATTTTTAGTTTTCGAGTGAGAGAATTGAAGAAGAAGAATGAAGGGCCGGGCTTAGGTGTGGGAAATGGGTATGGTATCAGATGATATATAAAAATGTACTAATAATATATTAAAATATACTGATATACTACGATATACTATTGGTATGTAAAGATATAATACATATATACTATAATATACTGATAGTATATCAAAATATATTAAAATAAATATGTATAACATAATATTCTATTATATACCATAGACTATATATTTATAAATTACGTAACATTTTAGCTGTGGTTGTTAGGCGAATTACATTTTACGTTGGGGTTGTTACGCAAATAACACGAATAAAGTCCCTTATTAGATAGGCCAATCTCGTCTATTTATAATATTTTTTAGGTTTTAAAGATGAGTCATTATAAAATTCTGTCATTTGTGAAAATTACTTTTTGGACTATTTTTTCCTTTATTTTCACATAGTGGTCTATTTGCTTAATTGGGCTTTTCTTTCTGAAACATTCAAAAACATTCTTGTTCAAAATTTCTTTTTTTTTATCAGGAGTTCAAAACTTCTTTTACTTAGCCTATTTTCTACAATAACTTAACCCTAATTTTATTGTATTGGTGGCTCAAAAATGATTTTCTTAAATGAAAAAAAAAAGAAATTTTAAGTTAGGGAAATCACAACCATCTATGAGACTTGGGAGTAAAAACGTATTTTAGTTTTAACTTATATTTTATCGTACATAATAATTTTTAAGAACTTCATAAATATTTCACTTGAATACTAAAAATAATATGTAAATTAACGGATATACAAGCTTTGATAAAAATGATATAAGTTAATTAAAAAGAAAAAACGTTGACAAAAGAAACAAAAAAGAAAAAGAAAAAAGATATAAGCTGAAACTGTAAAAAAGAACACCTAAAAAAAAGAAAAAAGAAACCGTAAAAAAGAATTACTGGAAGGGATTGGTTTTAGGGGCTTGGAGAGTTTTAACCTATCTTTGTTAGCTAAACAACAAACTTGAATTCTTTGTAAAAATCTTAATTCCCTTTGTTTTAAACTTTTTAAGAGCCTATATTTTTCTAATTATGATTTCACGGAGGCTAAGGAAGGAAAGTCCAGTTCTTTGGCCCGGAAAAACTTATGGCTTGTTAAGGAAATTATTAGGAACTATGCTTTTTGGAAAGTTGGTAGTGGATCTTCTATTAATATTTGGCCCCAGAAGTGGGTTCCTGGATTTGATGACTTATCTTTATGTTATATGCCTTCTTACCATGCGATATTCAACTGTGATTGGAGCAGTAGTTATTAGTTCAGTTCCAGCTTTGGTCTCATCACAACAAAAGAGGAAGAAATCTTCGAAGCCTCCTACATCCAAGAAAAAAAATTACAGAGCTCTAAAACAGAACATTTTTCGTTATTTCTCTTTTCTTCTATTGGAAGAAAAGAAATGCTTTTGTGTTCCAGAAAGATGCATGCAACCCTAATTCTACATATATCATCGTGAGTGAAAATTGCAAAGACTTCCTCAATTCGAAGAAATCTTACCTTTCAGAGGTTTTGCCTGCTCCAGATAGAAGTGTTAAACGGTCGATCTGGTCAAATTTTTAGAAGAAAACTAGATCAGACTGAAAACTACGGCCCTCATATGTGGAGGACCAAACCGACGATAACACTGCAAAAAATATGATCCATCCAGACCGAATATCAATGGTCGGATCGGACGGACTTTACGGATCAAAGCCGAGCCTTTTACCTTACTCTCTTTTATTATTTAAATCAACTTAAATCAATTAAATCAAAACTCATTCATGAACATATATCAACTAAAATCAACTAAATCAACTAAAATCAGAACTAAATCAGATACAATCAGAATTAAACCAACTAACTAAGAACTAAATCAGTATTACACAGATCTAAACCAACTAAATCAGTTGCATCAAAATAAATCAACACTCGTAATGGATTCATAAATCATGAAAATGGAACAATTTTCATACCAATTTTTGGTTATCAAGTTGAGAAGTGAGCAGCTCATTGTACTCGTTAACAATTTGAGAATATTACAAGAAACTCTTAATATGAAAAAATCAAAGAAAATGGTTACACCCGAACGGAGAATGTTGACTGAAGTAAGGAAAAAGTAATACAGCTTCAACTCTACTATTCAAAAGAGCCTAACTAATTCTAGCATCTACACCATCACAACTTCCAGAACCATTATGTGAACACCATCACAACTCTCAAACTCCTTATAGACCATCGAACATGAACAAACCATCATTGTTTCATATCCACGACGCAAGCACATATCCAAGACGCAACTGATTTCCCTGAAGCTTTAATGTAGAACGTGAAGGACAGAGGAAGGAGAATGGGGGGTTGCTCGGATTTGAGAAGCTTCGAGAACGTCTCAGATATGAGACGAGGGAGAGAGAGGAGAGATGGAACGTCTTAGATCTGTGGCAGAACATGAAGAAGAACGTCTCAGATCTTAGGGAGAGAGCTTTGAGAGAGAGATATGCGAGAGAGACTGATTTGAGAGACATGCTTAAGAAAGAGAGAGAGCCATTTGCGTGAGAGAGGGGGAGAGAGTGAAAGAGGGACTAAGCTGAGGGAGAGGAAGAGGCGAGAGGCAGAATCATGAGGGCTGAGGGAGGGGAGAGGCGAGAGGCAGAGTCGTGAGGGCTGGGGGAGGGGGAGAGTCGAGAGGAGGCGAGAGGGAGAGAGACATTTAACCTAAAATCGTAATATATATATATATATATATATATATACGGTCGGATCGGTCCATAACTAACAAAAATTCTGAACAGGTCCAAAAGTTCTGTCCTCTCTAAAAGGAGGATCGAACCGACCATTAATAAGAAAAAACTATCTTTACCGATCAATTTCTGTTCGAACCGGTTCAGATTAAACAGTCTGGACGGTTTTTGAACGCACCTAACTTCAGATGCTCCCAAATCAAAGATCTCTTAGCCTCCTTCTTCTTGGCTTTCGAGCGATCAAAATGGAGTTTGGGTGTCTTGCGACGCTGCTCACACGATTTCCCCTCTTGAGACTAGTTAGGGTTAGTGTTTTGGGGGATTTAATCTTCTTCACAGGTTTCTGGGTTTGAGCCTTTTCTGCAACCCATGGGGAAATTTTGGCCATTAAAGCAGCGGTTACTTAGGCTGTATCATCGGATTGGAGCAGCGGGCTCATCAGTTCAGAATCTAAGCAAGCCATCTCTTGGATTAACTCTAATTCTTGTCCTGATTAGAGATTTACAGCCTTTTTGGTGAAGTCCATACCATATTTTTTGGTTCAAATTATAATTTTGAACTAGCTTAGGTAGAAAATTTAATACTATTACTGATGCTGTTGCTAAGAACAATCTAGGTAAGGATAATGTGTTGTTTAATAATTCTCACTCCTTTAGCTTTGTTTCTAGGTCATGTGACGCTGATAAACCTTTTGTATTTGATGGTTTTAAACCTCCTTCTATTTTTGTTTTATAATATATTTGGTTTTGGTTATGATGAAAAAAATAAGGAAGGGACTAAAACAAAACAAAAATGAAAAAAAGATTAAATATGAATCCCACAGACCATTTTTCTAAAAATTGAGACAACCAAATAAATTATTTTCCTAAATTTTGTAATCACATTTGGTAGGATATCCGAAATATTTTTTGTTCCTAAAATTCAAAAGTCCAACAACCTCTAAGCTATATTGCTTGTCTTGAAAGAAAATATATAATTTGTTTACACAAAGAAACACAAACAATTACATCATTGGCAATTATTATGCTTCATTTCCTGTAATGTCAAAGTGATAATATTTTAGAGCATTTCTTTATTCTTATTTTAAAAATTTAGACAATGATCCTCATAAAAGTTCCAATTTTGGCAAATAGTCAAAGAAAAAAAATAGTACAAGTTATTATAAAACAACTTTTCAACTAAATCATAGCTGATAGAAGAAAATAAAGGTACATCTTGTTCAAACATCGCCTTCATTATATATGTCCTACAGGGGGTTGGAAATATTATTAGCAAACAAGGAAATAGGTTATAATTTTTCAACTAAATTATAATATAATGAAGTATTTGTTCTGAAAGTTAATCAATTTGAAAATGCCTTTCTAGGTCAAACATCCAACTTCATTATACAATTTATATTCTAAAAGGACTTCCTAAACTTTATTATACTTGATATTTTAATTTTGAAAAAGCATTATTAATATTACCCCTGTATACCCCAAGTGTTCAATTTAAATTTTTACGACTACACTTGAAAGAAAGAAGGATAACCATGTCTTTTTGCAAAGAAAAACGAGTCAAAAGTTTGATCTGGTTCCATTAATGAGAGATGTGGTGGCAAACAATAATTGGAAAGACATGAAACGAGGACATGGGAAGGGAACATAAGATCTGATTCTATTCACATACGTGCTCGTTTCGTTTTAAAAACAGAAAACCCCTAGAGAAAAAAATTACTTGAGGAAATGCTTCCAAAAATACAAGCAAACGCATTTTAAATTTCAAAGCTATGATTCAAACTAAAATGCTTATTAGTTTAAAAAAAAACTAAAATGTTTATTAAAAAAAAAGAAATTCTAGACTAATTAAATTATAGACTAAATTTTAATTAGATAAGTGATTTATCTTTTATTCATATATTAATATTTTATTATTCATTAAAATAATTTATCTTATGAATAAGACATCATTTATCAACTAAAACGTAGTATGCATCTTAGTCTAAAACTCCCAAACGAGTCAGTTAACCATCAATTCCCAATGAAGGCATTATAACTCCCAAACTCCCAAACTCCCAAACGATCATTTTTTTGGCTTTCATTATAACTGTTAATATTTATAATAGAATAGGATGATGATAATGATTAGATATGCCTTTAAGATTTGATTGCTCAAATTAGAAGATAAATTCTAATGTCATGACACGAAGATTACCCTTAAATGAACATAGTAGATATAACTGGCTATAAACGAAAGAAGAGAATGAACAAGAAAAAGAAAGTCAAGAAGATGACGATAGGGGCAGAGTCAAAACTTTTGTTCAATGGGTCACTTTCTTTTACTTTATATTAATTTTCATGATATATTTTACACTATATTTTTTTTTGTGTATTTTAAGGTACTTTCCAAGTGTATATTTTTCAAGTGTAGCTCAACACGAATTTGTCTATAAATGAAAGATGGTTATAAATTCACTGATATCATTATTTTCAACTATTTATCAATTTTAACATATAATTGATTAAAATTGCCGCTAGAAGGTTAGAGGTTTCCAAGATTGTCAAGAGGAAGAGATTGGAATAGGCTGAGACTCAATTTGATCAATGGTAAAAAATGAAGGGTTTTTACCTAAAGTACACCTCTAGAAAACTCAATTTACTAAAACATACACCCTATCACTAATTTTCGTTGAAGTATACCTCGGGCCCACCTTCCACTCAAACTTAGCAGGTGAAGTTATCAAATTGTCCTTTCATGAATTTTAAACGACGGCAAAAAGAAAATAAAAAAACAAATCAACTCAGTCATCGTTACACCTTTTCGAAAGTAACTTCTTCAATACTCAATCTCGACTTTTCGTTTACCCTCCCATTTCTTCTTGTACTCCCCAATTTCTTCATTTTCTCTTACTCGAAATCACAACAATCTCTCTTTCTCTTGAAATTGCACCATCTCTCTCTGGATATCATTCAGACTTTGCCTTTCATAGCAAGATATCACAACAAAGGTATATTTCTTTCTTGGGTTTCAGGGTTCCTGGGCTTTTCTCTAGGGTTTCTCGGGTTTCAATCTCTAGGGTTTCTCTAGGTTTTTGGGTTTTTCTCTAGGGTTTCTAGGTTTCTGTCTCCTCTTCTCTCTGCTTGAATACTTCATGAGGACGTCTTAAATACTCCATGATGCTTCAAAATGTTCGTGAACGCCATCACAAGACGTTATAGTATACACCACAACCTCTTGATGTATATGTTAGAAAACGTGGCGCACTCGCGATGATGGCGTGGTGGTTTTGAAAAATATATTAAAAACGAATCGTATATTTTTTCGATAAAATGAAAACAAGCGCGACGCAGCGGTTTCCAAAATAATTTTTTTTATTGATAACTATTTTGAATCGAGATCTATTATATATTTATATATTAAATCAAAGACATACAATGTTAGGAATCATATACCTCTTGTAGTCTATATCAAACATTCTTACAAAACCTATCGATCTTCCATCCCACGAAACTATTCCAGTGATCAGTAAACTCCAAGATCTACACCAAGATCTTCCAATTCAATCCTCAACGCACTAGGACGTATGTTGGCACGTAGAATATTAGAAGACCCTTTTTCTGTCCCTAGATGTACTCAACACATGAGATATAGAGATTAGTGAGAAGAATTTTAGTGAGACGATTATCTAAAAGAACGTGATGATTATTCTTTCAGAGTTTTGATTAACTATTAATCACAGAGAAAAATCACTGTGACACCAACTGTGTTCTCAATTCATTTTTGATGAGTTGATGAACTCATTCATCAACTGAGACCATTATAATAATATCTGTATATTTTCTAGATCATGGCGTTTCAATTTTTTTGGGGATAAACTGTAATAATATTTAATTATAAAATTACCAATTGCAGTGAGATTCACTGCAATTGTACACAACTGCAGTGCGGTGTAGCACCACCGTGTTGCACCCCCACTATTATAGTCCCACGTGGTACTACAGTAGACCATGTCAATCTCTAATACCCAATCAGTAATTGATACGTGGCAATTATTATGAATTAAATATTTATTTAATTAGATAAATATCTAGATATTAGTTAATTCAAAATTAACATATCTGATTATCCATATCAACTAACTTATCTGTTATTTCACAAATAACAGATTAAGTTGATTCAAATTATTATCTACTAATAATTTAATTATCTAATTTTATAAATTAGATATTCTGTCTCACATACCGATAAATAAAAAATAATTGATAATTATTTATATATATAATTTTTGAAATTTATATATAATTAAATTAATTGATTCTTAATTAATTAATCACATAATTATCTCATAATTATGTACTCGCCCCAGAATTAAATTTTTTTTGCAAGTCAGTCATTTTCTAATGTTCTGAAATATTCACACTCTAGAGTGCGTAGTACAGAGGTGACTTGGAGACCATGAACATATAATTTTAAGTTTCAATAAACCAGATTATTAATTAAACTCTTTAATTAAATAATCTTATTTATAATTTCATTATTACTCCACTATAAATATGAAATTATACTATTAGAGATTATAGAATGTATTTACAAAGTATTCTCATGTAGTGCACTGATATAATCATTTCATGTAGTTTCGTCTTTTAATTATTAGTTCGTAAATTAGAGCTGGTCAAAATTATCATTTTACCCCTCTAAATACCTCTTGATCCTTAAATACCATTAATCCATTAGTGAATGACTAATATATAATTTTATTATAAATTTGAGCTCAATAACAATTCACTAATAGAATTAACACTTAAGAGAATCAATATACGATCTGTTAGGAAAGCTTGGATTCCAAATCTTGTAAGATCATGTTCCCAGCCATCTACATCACCGAATCTCCAAAACAAAAGTCACAATCTTGTTTTACAAACAAACCTTAATGAGTGAATCAAAATATCCAGTAGATATGCGTCAGAGTTCATGACTACTCAGGATTCAGATTGATCTACATATGATTATTGAATTGATGTAGATTAAATTTTTATGATAAACGACACGTTAATAAAGATATTAATTTACATTGGTCCAGTCATATATAATCTCATTATATAAAGTACCTTCACTAAGATGCGTATACACATTAATGATCTAAATCTAGACCACACACATTCATAATGTTTAGTGAACTGTATTAGCAATCATTTACTAAAGATTTCATACTTTAATATGTTGCTGACAATTTTATTCATTATCTATGATCTTAATCCTCTCATACTAATACAAGTTTATAGTCTCATTAATGAATATGTAATTTTTAGATATTTATATAAATTATTCAACAATAATTATAAGAAAAATGTAAGCCTCATTAAATTTCATATCAAAATGTCAATACAGATGGTTTGAGGGCATAACTCCTAACAGTATCTTAAACACTTCATGATGTTTACAAGACGACTATAAGACGTTCCTGATGCCGTCTTGAGCATTACACGATGTAGTAAAAAATGATCTTATAGTCATCTTGTACATTTTGCGATGACTACAAGATCGTCGTGTAATACATCATGTAGTATACAAGATGACTACAAGATAGTCTTGTATTACATCATGTAGTGTTCATGTCGTCTTGTGCACTACATGATGTATTACAAGATGATCATGTAGTCATTTTGTAACACATGATGTATTACATGACAATCTTGTACCATATAGTGTAGTGCTTAAGGCGACATGAATAATACACGATGTATTACAAGACGATCGTGTAACCATCTTGTACACTACATGATGTATTACATAACTATCTTATAGTCATTGTGTAGTGCACAAGATGACTACACGATCATCTTGTACTTATCGTGTAGTGCTCAAGATGATCATATAGTAATTTTGTACACTACACAATGACTATAAGATCATCATGTACACTTCAATTCTCTGATCTTATGTCTATGTATTTACACTACCTAGAATTTTTACAGGTTATGACATAATCAAACATGCAACTAAGATACGTCCACGACATGAATAGAATTCTCAGAGCTAGGATAAATTCAACGTGCAGTACCTACATGCTTTGGGCATCTACGGGATCTCCCAACGCTAAATTTTTTCCACTGTTTACCACCAAATGTTTTCCAAGGAGGCCAAATCTGTTAACGACACTACTGCTGAGGATGAGATTTGGTTTCTTTTCAGTGAGAAACCACTCTGCCTCTCCAAGAAAGAGTTCACACTGGTGACCAGACTAAGGTTCGATGTAGCTCATGATGAGAAGAAGACACGTGGGACCGACAGACTATGTGACGATTACTTTGACAAAGAAGAAAGAATAACCATGGCTTCTTTGGAGGAAAAGTTTATGAACATGGAGTATGAGGTAGATTTCGATGTTGTGAACATGACTCTCATTTATATACTAGAGCATTTTCTCTTGAGAAGGAGAAAGGGACCCTAATTGATAAAAAATGGATGGTTTTGGTTGACGATCTCACATCGTTCAACAAATATCCATGAGGGAGGTCTCTTTCTCCAAAACAATGAAGTCTTTACTAGGTGTAAAGAGAATTAAGAGTATGTTTTGTGATGTTGAGGAGAAGGAGCAAGGAAAAAATGAAATAAGAAATCCGCGCTTCATGGATACTCAATCCATGGATGTCCTTATGCCTTCCAGGTAAAATTTTGTTGAGTTCAATGTATTATTTACAAACTGATATTTTGATTTATGTGTTGAAAAACTCCCTTTTGTTATAATAGACATGGATATTTAAAGTTATCTCATTGAATGGTAAGGTTTATTTTACTAAGGTTGCGACTAAGGTACCGAGCATTCTTACTTGGTGTACAACAATAGTGGTACCAGTTGAGAACCTCTAGAAATGAATTTTTTCAAACAAGAATGTAAGTTATGAATTCTGAACTTCATGATGGCTACAAGATCATATTGAAGCCACCTTATATATTGATATATGTATTACTTGTATTTTCAGTTGATAGTGCATTCATCATTGATCCCTACAAATGAGGAGGAGGAAACAAACTACTAGAAATCAGTAGCAGGAGAGCAACATCTAGAGGATAATATATGTTCAAGCTTCTCATATAATCTCCTTGAAGGCTACAAGATGATTGAAGGGTCATCTTGTAGCCTAAAATAGTGATACATGATGATCATGCACCCATCTCGTAGACTATAAGATGGTTACAAGATGTTCATGTAACCATTTTGTAGTCTACCCCACGAGTAAATGATGATCATGTAACCATGGTTATATGAATATCTTGTAACCATATTCTAGCCTACCCGATGGGTACACGATGATGACGACAATCGAATCAAATAATCATAAAAACTTAAATACAACAATTGACAATTAAACACATAATTAAATGCAAGGTTAGTTGGGGTGTTATAGTAACTGTCTTATCTTGATTTATATTACATGTATTTTCAGTCGACGACTCCTTTACCCTTACCATGGGTAGAAGAGGAAGATGTTGATGAGAACATGAAGATGCCTGAGGAGGAGAATGCCATTTTTAAGAATGTCGAGGGTAATAAAATGCTCGAGGAGAAGAATGGGGATCCCTAGCTAAGGAAATGTCTTATTGAAATGGAGAAGAAGATGTTGTCCATGCAATCAGACATTTCTTTTAAAATTTTATAGATCACTTGGTAACAACCCATATGGATGATTACTCATTTTATGGTCGAACTCTCATCGGCAATGTAGAAATGATGGATGTCGAGGGGAAAAAGAGAATGATTGAAGAAGAAAAGGAGGAGGAAGAGGAGGAAGAGAGAGTGGAAGAGATGGAGAGAGATGAAGGGAAAAAGGAAGAGAAAAAGATGAAGAAGAGGAGGAGGAAAAAGAAGAAGATGATAAGAAATAGGAAGACGAAGATGGAAATGAGGAAGAGGAAAAATTCATGAAGATGAAGGTGGAGAGACAAAGGAAGGAAAAAGATGGAGACAATGAAGGAGAGAGCAAAGAAGAAAATAAAGATGAGGAGAAGAAGATTGAATAAGAAATGAAAGAAGAAGAAAAAAAAGAAGAAACCAAAGAAGAACAAAAGAGGAAGAGGAGGAAAAAAAGAAAAAAGAACAAAAGAAGAAAAAAAAGAAGAGGAGGAGGCAAAAAGAAGAAGAAGAAAAAGAAAAAATAGAAGATGAAGAAGAAGAAGAAGAAATAAAAAAGAAGAAGAAGAAGAAAGAGAAGGGAAAAAAAGAAGAAAAGACAGTTGCTGCTAGTACGGACTTCAAACCTTTTGAACCATTTAACTTGGTCTCTTAGGAGGATGAAGTGAGGTTTGAAGCCTGATATAACTCATAAAGTGCAAGGTAAGTTCTATAATGTCCCTGTAATCATCTTGTAGTCTACAAGATGGATACATGATGATCTTGAACCCATCTTATAGAATACAAGTCGGTTACAAGGTGTCCCTGTAACATCGTATAATCTACAAGATGGTTACAAGATGTCTTTGTAATCATGTTGTAGACTACATGATGATTAAACGTTATCCTTGTAGTCATCTTGTTGACTACATGATGATTATAAGATGTCACCGTAAGTATCTTGTAGATTACAAAAAGAGTACAAGATGTCACTGTAATCATCTTATAGATTACAAGAAGGGTACAAGATGTGCATGTTATCATCTTGTAGACTACAAGAAGAATACAAGATGTCTTTGTAATCATCATTTGGACTACAATAATGGTACAAGATCATCATGTGGCTCTTGTTGACTACAAGATGTCACTCTTATCATCTCGTAGGCATTTAAATCACCATCGTAAATCTCTAATCTTGATATGTAATTACATTGTACTAGAACGAGAAAGTAGATGTAGGAATTTGCATCTCTGATCTAACCTGGTTAAACAAATTAGTCACCCCACATGTCAATGGCTTGAGTTAGATGCAAGCTTTTTTAATGTGGTATTTTGAATAAATATAAATATCTTATATAATCTTTTTATACTGCAGCATCTCGATGCATACTTAGAGCTGATTCATAGGGATTTGAGGGATAACAATCCACGCATGAGAATCACTATTATTTTTTTGCATTGGCAGGTAAGTTGTTTTTGACATACATTAAGTATACACGATGCCTTCATGGGCGTATACACTTCCTGAAGTCTATGTGATGACTTCATGGACATCGTGTAGACTTCATAAAGTCTACACGATGCCTTCATGGGCATCTTGTACACTTCCTGAAGTCTACACGATGACTTCATGAGCATCTTGTACACTTCCTCAAGTCTACACGATGCCTTCATGGGAATCTTGTATACATCATGATGACTTTTGTGTACTTTAATATCTTGTTTTATAATGTTTTCTATAACATTACAGGGTAACCTGTCTCCCTGACTAGAAGATTTTGAGAAAGATCCAGCGGGTTAGGATTTCGACATTGAGGATCCTCTTTGTTTCCACGTCCTTGGCTTGCAAACTAACTTTGGTAGGGACTGGGGATTTTCTGATAAGGTATGTCCTGTATTAAAAGCTAGTAAATGTAAATTTTTTACTTATAAAGGCCAAATATTGATTCTTATCTATCAATTTCTATAGGTTGTGTTTCCAATGAATGTGAATAATAATCATTGGATAGAGTTAGAGCTTGATTTATTCGTATTTACAACTCCATGAACACGGCACATCAACGCTCCACGTATCCATAGTTGATGAAACCTTACTGAAGATAATCCCTCGTCTGCTTTGTGCCATGAATTTTTATAATTTCAGACCGGAGGTTGGTACCATAAAAGAGATGTGGACATATGAGATCATGAAGGTTCCTCAACAAGTGAATGAGTAAGTGAAAGATACATATTTTTTAAAGTTCACTATACCCTTATAATGTCATACATAACGTTTATGTCTGATACAACTCATTCATACTTATTATGTTCGATACAAGTTGATTCATTAGCCTGTTGCTCACTGGACTTAGGACGTTGCTCATTCAACTCAGGTCGTGATGACATAGGCCCAGTGGACTCGGGTTTGGGTCTTGTATTCAAATCTAGTATTGTTGCAGGGTCATCTCCATGGATGGATTCATCATGGTCATCTCCACGGATGGGTTCATCAAGGTCATCTCCACAGATGGCTTCATCATACGTCCTTTGATCAAAATCCATCATCATTATAAAAAATATCATTATCGTTACAATCATCATACAAAAATCATCATGTCTCCCAAGATAATGATAGTTTCTATCAAAATGATCAAAACTCTCAAAATGTAGAGGTTGCTATGACATTGTAGTTTTAGGAACCCAACTCAGACTTGAAAAAAATTTAGGCTTGGCACTGACATGTAATGAGGTTCAAAGAGATTCTAATCCGTTCTCTTTAATAAATAATTGTAGATCTCGATCATTTAGAATTTCAACAGGATGGCAGGGGACATGGGTTCTATAAAGAAATTTGATGGAAATTCTGTTAGATCGGGTTTTAAAAATTTGAGGAAAAATAATGAACCACGAACGGTTCGTCGGTCGAAAATAAAAAAAAATCACATAAACTATTTAATCATATTAAATATAAAATATTTTATGATCATTCATATTTAGATTGACATATTTAGAAGATGTAGAAATAATATTATATCTTTCTTGTATCGGAGAATTTTGACTTAGTGGAATTCTATTGATTGCGTTCTTCTTTCTTCGTAGAACTTGAATCAATCTTCGCACCAATAATCACTCATCTCAATAGGATATCATCAGAAATTGAGTGTGAAATCTCAAAACAATAGAATAAACAAAACAAATTTTTCATTTATTCCTCTAGATTTCGATGGCAACAGGGAGGGGAGAGAAAAACTACTTTCTTTGTTTTGTGTAACCACACTCTGTGATCAGGGTTGTGTCAACACCGTTAGGGAGGCAACCCTAATGCCATCCTTATATAAAGATTATAAAATTTACACATACAGCCCTATATTGTAAATTGCCAAAATTCTCCTCCATTTACTGTAATTGTCGAAACTTTACATCTCCCTAGAGCTAATACTGTGTCCAAATTCATCAAACCAAATTATAAATTAAATTGATCTCCATCTATTAATTAATAAATTTCTTTTATTAACTAATTATCTAATAATCAGAAAATAACAATTAATTAATTTGAACATTAATTTTTACTCCTTCACACTTTAGTGATGATACCCATCACATATGGGTTCGGGAAATATCCTTGGTCCAAAACACATTTTGGTCTAACTGGTGTTGTTTTTCATTCATGTCTTTATGAGCTACTCCTGAGACTGAATGAACCTATAAGAATAAAGCTATAGAATTCAAATACTCAGCGAATTTATCTCCACAAATTTCTGACCTATTTATTTTTGATATCGTACGACTCCACTATAGGTCCAATGTCGAATCAACTCTCAATTCATACACTCTATATTTTCTATTAGTACAAATAAGCACTCTTTATTTCACGGTCCATAGAATATTTTGCTATGTTACCCTTCATGAAAATCAGTAACAAGAGTAGAATATAAAATTACCGATTTACCCATCTAGTTATTATTTCCTTAACTCCTTTATTAACTGTGAATAAAAAAGACATAACAATCAATTGTCTCGCACAATTCACCATGTCTTATTCAATGATTCATTTCATCGAGTACCTGGCCAGGTTTATTTGTTCATACACCCATCAATAAAGTATAATGTGATAGTGTTGCATTTTACAATCTCACCACAAATTTCATATCTGTGAATCACGTAACTCCAACATAGTTGAATCACGATCACAACAGTTGATGTATTATTCGGCAATTCGAACTCGTTCCTTTGGCGCATCAAAGGCTACAAGTAACTAAGTCAAGTTTCGTATTCACCTCAGGATTATGGTAATTACAAAAATACCTTTAAGGTATAAACAATTAGATTTAGAGCTAGATAAATGACTTTACTCCAAACTAAATTATTACTGGTCTATTCAACATACTCTATAACATGTCTAGGTCAACCGTTAGAGTCTCCATTTACATGGCCCAAGACCGACATCCTTTGGTTCAACTTGACAATCATAATTAGACTCGATTGCCCAGTCGATCCTAAGACTGCGAATAACATTCTGAACTATTTTAGAAGAGTTTGTCAGAAAGACTCCTCAGTCTTTACTCTCCTCAGGACTTAATTTGATTATAAACATACTTTAATATAATCATACTTTAATTAATAGAAAAACTTTCATTCATTCATTAAATGTAGTAATACAAAATGTCTGAGAAATAACTAAATACTCATAAATAATTCTTACACCCTACTTTATGGACATAGTTCCAACAATCTCACACTTGGACTAAAGTAGGCATGCACAATCTCGTATCCCCATGCCTTTCAGATGACCATCAAAGACTTTACTGCTTAAAGTCTTCGTGAATGGATCTATCGAGTTGTTGACCATCGATACGTGTGTTATCATAATATCTCCATGCTTAACAATCTCTTTAATCATGTGATATTTAAGCTCTATGTATTTGGATCTTTTGTGGCTCATTGGTTCTTTTGAATTCGCTACATCCCCACTATTATCGCAATAAAGTGTCATGGGCTTGTCAACTTTTGGAATAACGTTCCAAGAACTTTCTAATCCATACAGCTTCATTTGTAGTTTCACAAATGAAGCCGCCACATACTCAGCTTCCATGGTAGAATCAGCAATGCAAGATTGTTTGATACTTCTCCATACAACGGCTCCACTATTTAGGATGAACATCGATCCTGAAGTGGACCTCCTAGAATCCTTGTATTCTTTGAAATCATAATCAGTATACCCAGTCATATTTAGGTCAGTACCTTATTACACACGCATGTAATTCTTGTTCTTCAAAGATACTTAAGGATATGCTTGACGCATTTCAATGCTCGAGTCTAGGATTAGATTGAAAATGACTTACCAAGCCCATCGCGTAGCAAATGTCTGGCCTATTTTAAAGAATCATATATATGATACTTCCTATGGCTGAGGCATATGTAATCTTTCTCATGACTTCCTCTTCTTGAGGAGTGTTGGGAGTCTTACATACTGAATCGATCCATCACCTTATCAATATAAGATGTTTACGACAGTGCCAATTGTCTGTTCTTCTGATCCTAAAAGATCTGAATACCTAGGACAAAGGCAGTTTCTCCAATATCCTTCATATCAAATTGCTTTGCAAGCCAAATCTTGACATTAGACAATTTTCCTACATTATTCTCAATGAGTAGATGTACAAACTAGAAAAACCACATTTGCATCGTGTATTAGCTTTTACAAACATGGTTCATCCACTAACTACTCAAAATCAAAGTTTTTGATAATTTCATCGAATATGATATTCCACGACCAGGACGCTTGCTAAGATTGTAAATAGACTTCAGTAGTTCACAAACCTTACCCTCTTAGCCTTTCTCCATGAACCCATCTGGTTGAGCCATATAAATGTGTACGATTTCCATTCAGAAAAGCAGTCTTGACAACCATCTACCATATTTCATAATTGAGGGCAACAAGAATGGACATGAGGATTCAGATGGATTTAAGCATGGCCACTAGCAAGAATGTGTCCTTATAGTTAATACCTTCCTTTTGGGTATAGCCCTTGGCTACTAGACTAGCTTTGAATGTCTCCATATTCCCATCCTGACCTCTCTTTATTTATAGATCCATTTACACCCTACGAGTTTTACCCTTTTAGGAGGATCTACAAGTTTTCAGACTCCGTTCGAGTACATCAGTTGTATCTCAACATTCATGACTTCTTGATAGATTTGCTTCAGGACCAGCCATGACATGTGAATTGGAAATATGTTTCTCATGATCCTTATCTGAGACTGCTGTTAAGGTATCTCCATAAGACATGTACATGTTAGGTTATCTAACAACCCTCCTACTACGTTGAGGCTCCATAAGATCTGGCTCCTACAGTGGTTCTTCCATTATTGAATTAGAAACAGTTCCTGATTAGGGAGTCGGCATCCTGCCACTAAATAATTCCTCTAGAATAAGAGTGCTTCTCGGTTTCACACTTCTTATGTAGTCCTCTTCAAGAAAATGCGCATTTGCGCTTATAAATATTTTCTTGTCAGTTTGACTATAAAAGATGTATCCATTCGTTCCCTTAGGTTACCTACAAATATGCATAATTCTGATCGACTGGACAACTTGTTTGTCTTCAATGTCAGAAAATTTGCTGGACATTCCCATATTCTAAAGTGGTTTACAGATGACTTTTGTCCATTCCATCTTTCGTATTGCGTATCGGACACCGTCTTTGATAGAACTTAGTTCAGAATGTATGCTGCTATTTCCAAGGCATATCCCCAGAACGAATCTAGGAGGGATGAATAACTCATCATGGATCTACTATATCCAACAGAGTTCGATTCCTTCTCTCTGACACACCGTTCGTTTCTGGAGTGTCAAGTGCTGTAAGCTGAGAAAGAATACCTTCTTCCTTAAGAAAGTATTCGAACTATTGTAGCAAGTACTTTCCTCCACGATCAGATTGTAGCGTTTTGATTTATTTTTCTTATTGTTTTTCGACCATAGCCTTGTACTCTTTGAACTTTTCAAAGGTTCTAGACTTTTGGTGCATTAGATAAACATGTCCAATGTGAGTAGTCATCGGTGAAAGTTATAAAGTATTTATAATCTCCTCTTGCTTAGATATTCAATGGCACACATACATCACTATGTATGAGTTCGAGGCATTGAGTGGCTCTTTCACCCTTTGCTGAAAAAGTGTTTCTTGGTCATTTTGCCTTTTATACATGATTCACATGTGGATAGTGATTACACGCTTAAAGTTTGTAATGGACCATCCTTTGTAAGTCTTTTAATTTTGTCCATGCTAATGTGGCCAAGACATAAGTGCCATAAATAGATTAGATCAGTTGAGTCAGAATTCAATATTTTACTATCCCTTTATTAATCAGTACTTACTTCAGTGTCACATATCATTGGAACTAATGGTTTTATGTAAAACAATTTATTTATGAAATGTGTAGTAGTAATTAAACAACCATTTCTAAAAATACCAATACCTTTATCTATGAAATTCAAACTGAATCCTTGCTCAATTAAACTATATTTAAATAAGGTTCTTCCCAAAAATCGAGATATAATAAATATCACGTAAAACAATAAAACTATTATCGAATAAAATTTAATAGTTCCAACAGATACGACCGATACTACTACTCCATTTCCCCAATGAAAGTTAAACTCACCTTTAGATTTCCCGATAGTAGAGTCAGTCATATAACATGTCTTAGTAACAAGTACTATACCTTTAGATTTTAACTCCTTAAGATAGTTTGGGCAGTTGCGTTTTCAATGGCCAGCGGTTCGACAATGATGGCACTTGTCTTTCGACTTGTCTGCTTTTGTAGTGGCATTACCTTTTACATCTTTCGAATTCTACTTCTTAGCCTTCTTTGGACCTCTTCTGTGTTTCATTTTGGAGCGAGAGGTGGAAGGCTTGCTTTCAGTAAAGTTTGTCTCTCTAGTCTTCCTCTTTCCCTTCAGAAACAGGGTCTCAATAGCTTGTAGTTCCTTCATTAGTTCAAGAAGTGAGTACCTCAACTTATTCATCGAATAATTAAGTTTGAAGTTTTAAAAAATGTGAGGAAGAGTTTCAAGAATCATATCAACTTACGTCTCGCCATCTACCTCAGCACCCATGATCTCCATCTCATTCAAATAACTAATGATCAACATCATAGTTCTCTGAAAGGAGTTCAATGTTTTATCTTGCAGTTCATGAAGTTTTGCACAGCAACTTGCTTGGCTTGATGACCCTGATCTCCGAACATTTCAGTGATGTTTAATATCATATCAGCGATAGTTTTCGTGTGTTGATGTTGTTGTTGCAATATATTGCTAACAGAATACAAGATGTAACAACTGTCAATCTCATTAGAATGCAGCCAAGAAGCATAAACATCATTTTTCTCTTAAGTCGATTCAGCAATAGGCTCAAGGGGACAAGGGGTGGTGATGACAAACTTGTGCTTTTCTACCGTTAGCACGATATCAAGATTACGTTTCCAATCCATGTAATTTTCACTAGTAAGTTTGTTCATGTTTAAGATAATTGAGAGTGGGGATAGCGACATGATTACTGGAAATAATAAATAAAGTGGTGTAAATAAATACTCAATCATTTAGGAAAATATGATGCATGATGCAAATACTTAAATATTTAAAAATCTAATAAAAAATATTCCTTCCATGATGTTACGATCAACAATGATAGCTTGTCTCATCTAAGGACAACGTCCAAGCTACCTCCTATCGCATCGAGACTCCTCTTGTTTAGTTAACGCTTCTCAAGATCACTACATCTAGCTTAATCAATCACAATTGATTTTGGCCACCTTGGCCCCATTGACTAGCCCATAAGAGGGATTCTAATGTGCTTCGGTCTAAGTGTTTAACCAATGCATCAGCTTTAAAAGTTGTCATGAACTAATAATTCATCTAGGAACAGTCCTGCCTCACCACTTCCTTGACAAATTTTAGCTTCTTAAGTAATTCGATGACTAAAAGTGACACAATTCCCAAGTTTCTCCGACCAAGGCTGATAAAAGGAGAGTGGAAGCTCAAAAGAAAGAAAAGAGAATTTCTAAGCTCAAAAATAGGGAATTCGATATGGAAATGGCGATCATACCCCATATTTCTAAATCCTTTAGAAGTGGGGGAATTTCATTCGAAGAACCGGTTATAGTAGAACAGTACGACCTTAAAGATGATATCGTCCAGCTTTCAATATCCGTAATCTTGGAAAAATCATCAAGTGCAAGTACATAGGACTTGGTTTCTCAACACGATTCAGATCATAAGCTTAATAATTGAGACGTCATCGAGCTACCAGTGCTTCTCGGGAATTTTCAAGAGTAACATGTTCATGCCAAATTTCTAATGATTCTATCCAATGCCTTAGAAATTTCATTGTTATGGGCCAATGTTCTCGTCTATTTCATGTCATCTCTTTGAATGAAAAACTAAAAGCTTGTTTCGTCTCCTTTTGCTAATGATAAATACAATTCCAGTTCTTTATTTTCTTCCTTTTATGTCTACTTTTTCCATTTCTAAAATGTTGTTCATACTCATGCATTGTTTATTTTCTTTTCTTGCTTTCCTTTCATCCAATAATCCGATTTAGGTTTAAGAATGGTGATTTTGAAAACAAGAGCATAAGCAATAACTTTGAAAAATCTCATTCTTAGTGTAGAGTCAGATGAAAGTGACGAGGATAATTTCGAACCACCTCTGGAAATGTTAAGAATGGTAGAAGAGGATGAAAAATAACTCAACCGTATCAAGAGTTAACGGATGTGATAAATTTGAGATTGGAGGGAGAGACGAAAGAAGTCCAAATCGTTACTTCTATGACAAGCCAAAGCCACTGAGAATTAATTGACTTACTTAAAGAGTATATTGACGTCTTTGCATGGTTTTACCAAGATATGCCAGATCTAGACACTGATATGATGGTTCATCATTTACCACTTATGCGCGAAAGTAAACCAGTGCAACAAAAGTTACAGAAAATGAAACCAGACATGCTGGTATAGATCAAAGAAGAAGTTAAAAAGCAAGTAGATGCAGGTTTTTTAGAAGTAGCAAAATACCCTGAATGAGTTTCTAACATAGTCCCAGTGCTGAAGAAAAATGGGAAAGTAAGGGTGTGCATCGATTATAGAGACTTAAATCGGGCAAGCCCCAAGGATTATTTTTCATTACCCCATATCGATGTCTTAGTAGATAACACTGTAGTACATTCAACCTTCTCTTTCATGGATGATTTTTTGAGGTATAACCAAATCAAAATGGCTCCTGAAGACCGTGAAAAGATGACTTTCATAACTTTGTGGGGGTACATTTTGTTATAAGGTTATGTCATTTGGTCTAAAGAATGTAGGGGTGACTTACCAACGGGCAATGGTAACACTGTTTCATGATATGATGCATAAAGAAATCAAAGTGTACGTTGATGATATGATTACCAAATCTCATCAAGGGGAAGATCATACGGTTACTCTGCAAAAACTATTCGAATGGTTGAGAAAATTTCAATTAAAGCTTAATCTGACAAAGTGTACATTCACAGCATCTTCAGGGAAACTACTTGATTTTGTCGTGAGCAAGGAAGGAATAAAAGTTGACCCTGACAAGGTTTGATCCATCATTGATATGCCACCACCTCAAACTCAAAAGGAAGTTAGAGGTTTTTTGGGGAGATTAAATTATATAGCCCGACTCATCTCACAGCTAACTGCAACTTTTGAACCTATCTTTAAACTTTTCCACAAAAGTGATACAGAAGGATGGAATGATGATTTTCAAATTGCTTTTGAGAAGATCAAGCAATACTTGCAAAATCCACCTATACTTGTTCCTCCAACTCTAGGACGTCCACTCATTTTGTATCTTACAGTAACAGAAAAATCAATGGGTTGCGTACTTGGTCAACACGACGCCTCTGGAAGGAAAGAATAAGCAATATACTATTTAAGCAAAAGGTTCACAAACTATGAGGCTAATTATTCAATGTTAAAGAAAACGTGTTGTGCATTAGCTTGGGTTGCTCATCGGCTTAGACAATACATGTTATACCATAGCACTTGGTTAATTTCAAAGATGGATCCAATCAAGTATATCTTTGAAAAGCCATCACTTTCTGGGTGAATTACTAAATGGCAAATGTTGCTCATGGAATATGATATTGTCTATGTCACCAAAAAGTCAATGAAAGGAAGTGTACTTGCTGATTATCTGGCAGATCAACCAGTGCAAGATTATGAGCCTATGAAATTTAATTTTCCTGATGAGAACATATCAGTCATATTAAAGAATCTATGGATTTAGAATTGTGGACAATGTTATTTGATGGCGCATTTAATGATGTAGGACATGGAATTGGGGCAATCCTCAATGCTCGATACTTCATTGCGAGTCCATGACCTTTGTCCAAGTGATTAATTTGAAGGGTGAAAAATATGACGACATTAGTCAACTTTCAAAAAAATCATCAAATATTTTTTTTACAAATGTTTTCAATCATGCATAGCATGCATGCACTCAAAATCAATACTTTGCATTTATATTCAATAATTACAACGCATAGACATGCATCATATTGATATATTTTGATGCGATTCAAGTGCATGAATCATTTAAAGATATTCTTTCAAAATCCATACATGACTTTCCAACATTTAGAGTCTGCATTAGTCTAGCTCTTGTACCATATGCAACTTGTAAAAATTAGATCAAATATCATTTCAACATCTTTAGTTAAATCGAACCCAAATTGAGTCGAAGTCGAAACCTGCGTCTACCCAAGTCCGTTTCCTTTCAAATATCTTGGTTAAATCGAATCCAACTTTGTCGCGGTCGAAGCCCGGTATCAGTGCCTGGTCCGTTCCAATTGATATGGTTAAATCGAACCCGTCTCGAGTAGAGGTCGAAGCCTGTGGCTATCCAGGTCCACGTTGTTTTTTTATCTTTGGTTAAATCAAACCCGACATCGCCAAGTTCAAATCCCGATGTCAGCGCCTGGTCCGTCTCAATTTATATGTAACCCGCATCGAGTCGATGTCGAAGGCTGCGTCTATCCAGGTCCACGTCCTTTCTTTATCTTAGGTTAAATCGAACCTGACTTTGTCATGATCGAAGCCTGGTATCAGCGCCTGGTCCGTTTCAATTTATAGGGTTAAATCAAACCCGAATTGAGTCGAGATTGAAGCCTGTGTCTATCCAGATCCATTTCATAAGTTCTATCATTTCATAGAACCTGAATAAGTCGAGGCATCTATTCCCTTATCTATATAGTCTTTTCTCGATCAAAATACTTATCTAGACCTTTGTACACCTTCTAAGTTTAGAAGCGTGAACAAAGGGAGGCAGCGGTAGATACCGTATTTTATCCGGTCCAATACTTTAAAAATACAAATTTTATTTTTTGGTCCATATACTAGCCTAAGACTATGTGTATGATTTGAAAAATAGCCCAATGCCTAAAAATAAGAAGATTTGTCCAAGGACTAAAAAAATAAAAAAAAGGAACAAAATGACAAAAAATAAAAAGTGAAACCGCAAGTTTTCCTATAAATAGAGGGGAGGTTTTCACTTGAAATGAGATTTTGAGAGTGAGAAAGAGAAGGGATTTTAGAGAGAGAAAGGGAGGTCTTGAAAAAATAGTGAAAAAGAGAAAGAAAAAGAGTTTTCATTTCTATTCATCTTTCATCTTCTCATTTTCTTTTTATTAAGATAGTTCAAATCGCTTGCATTTTAGCTTACAATATATCTTGTTCATTATTATTAACCATCTCTCTTCTTCATACTCATGTATTTGATATTTCTTTGTTTTCTTTTCCATATATAAGTTTGTTTGCTCATTCTTTATCATTTCTTCTACTTTTAATCTTAAGTTTTATTTTCATGTATTGTTTATTTCTCTACAAGTTTGATAATGAGATTTTTTTTGTCATCAACTCAATCAATGAGGATGAGGATAAAGCTTTTGAGAGCTGTAAAATTAACTCAATGTGAATCAACCTTTTAATGGGTTGAAAGTGTACATTTGATGAAAAGATCTCCTATGATAATTTCTCATACACAAAAATGCATAAAATAGAGAGTAAACCCTCTATACAAGATTATGCAAATATTTAAGTTTTGATTTTTTTATGTTCTTACAAGTCTTCTCTTATCTTCTTTTTAATTTTTGTCCATCATTTTTGTGCCACTCGTTTGAACTAGTTACCATCCATGATCATTCCTAGCAATGAAGGAGGAAAGAAAAAATTGTAATTAGTGTACTAAGTGGTCTAAAAAAAATGGTACATTTATATCCCAAACAAAAATTATTTTATTTTGAAAGTTTTATTGATTTTCTGAGTGACATTGTTTAAATTAGTTACCATCCATGATCATTCCTAGCAATGAAGGAAAAAAATTGGTAATTAGTGAACTAAATAGTCCAAAATAAAAAAAATGGTATATTTATATTTAAAAAAAATTGTTTTTTGTCGCAACGTGGGTGCGACGCGGAGCGGCGATTAAAAAATTCATTTTTTTAAGGAAAAAGAAATTTGGAGTCGCCACCTATATTTTTAGGGTGTGATTGGTCACCCAATTTTAAGGTGAAAATTTTTGGTCTACAAAAACTCAAAGTTGGTTCGGGAGTCGTTTGTGTGGGGAATGTATTAGCACCTCACAACACCCATTATAAAATGGTAACCAAATTTAATTAAATGCTATCCAATTTTTTTTATTTTAAGGTAAAAGTTAACGAGATTCATTTTTGAATGTCCCATTTGATGCATTTTGTATCATAGAAATGAACAAAATAAATTACTTTTAGTGGGTGGTTCAAAGACCATTAAAAAATTATTTTTTTGTATTCTTATATCTTTTTAAATCAAAGTATTATTAGAGTTATTCTCGGTATCTCAAGAATAACTCTTCACCTCAGTAGTTCGAGAAGTTTGGTATCCCAAAAATCTCAAAATCCATCGGCTTTGTTTAATGAAAATTAAATAATAGAAGTAACAAAATCTAAATCTAATTATTAAAATTATAATCCGCACATACATGAACATTAATTATAATAATAAGGGAATAATGCAAGAATCACATTATAAGCATGACGACACAAGAATGCTAAATAAATAAACATGTAAAGGAAATAAATGTTAATAATTACAACAAAAGAGAAGTAAAAGAATAGAGATAAGTTATAGGATGTCAAATTATAGAAAACATAAAATGTGGAGATTATATAAAACATGCATAAAAAACAATAATGCAAGAATAAAGTAAAAACCATATTATGTAATAAATGAAAGAAAAAATTTAAAAAAAAAATATAAACATACATATATATATATATAAAGCAAGAGCTTCCTCTGTTGCACCCTCTTTTTTTTATAATAGTAATAATAATAGTATTATTAAAGAAATAAATATATAAATTGAAAAAATATGATGAAAAATAAACAATATATTTTTTTAACATAAATATGTCTATTTTTTTACTACTTAGTCTACTAATTATCATTTTTCTTTCCTTCCCTCGTTAGTCATTGCTAATCAAATAACAAAGGGGATGATCATGCATGATAATTAGTTCAAACAAATGTCACGAAATGATGATCATAATATTTTAAAAAGAAATGACTTGTAGGAAAATTGAAAATTTCACAGCTTAGATATTTGCATAATCTTGTATAGAGGTTTTACTCTCTATTTTATGTATTGTTATGTGTGAGAAATTATCCTAGGGGATCTTTGCATCAAAAGTACACTTTCAACCCATTAAAAGGGTTTATTCACATTTGGTTAATTTTTTTACCCCTCAAAAGCTTTTATCATCATCCTCATTAATTGAGTTGATGATAAAGACATCTCAATATCCAACTTGTAAAGAAATCACCAAAGCATGAAATTAAAATGTTATGATTTAAATGAGGAGAAATGATAAAGAATGAACAATCCACTTATGTATAAAAAAAATATAAAAGATATTAACTACATTCATATGAAGAAGAGAGATGAACAAAATATATTATGAGCAAATGTACCAAACAATTAAGTTACCTTGAGAAGAAGAATGGAAGAAAATGAAGATAATAGAATTGTAGAACATCTTCCTCTCTCTAAAATCACCTCTCTTTCTCACTCCAACCCCTCTCTTTCTCACTCTAAAAAATGTCTTCCTTTTTTTTACTCCCTAGAGACTCCCCCTTAAGTGAAGACATCATCTTTATTTATAGGCAAAATTAGAGTTTGCCTTTTTTACTTTTAGTCTTTTTTTCAATTTTTATTTTTTACTTTTTAGTCCTTGGACCACTTTTCTTATTTTAGTATTGGATTAGTCTTTAAATTATACATATAGTCTTGGATTATTATATGAGCCAAAATACAAAGCATGTATATTTCATGTATTAGACCGGATAAAATATGATATCTATATTTTTTGTTGACACTTGTTTAAATTAGTTATCATCCATGATCATTCTCTTACTATTTTATTAACATTGAGGAAAGAAATGAAAATGGTAATTAATAGACTATATAATAAAAAATAATATGTTCATGCTAATTATGTATGAAATTAAGCATTTTGTTTCATAAATTAATTTCTTTACACATAACAAAATTTATTATTAATTATTTATTAAATAAATATATATATATATACACACACATATAAAAATGAAATTTTAGAAAGAATGTGACATCACCTTCTGTTAATTAACAGAGTGTGACTTCACCATCTATCATCTTTTTTTTCTTTTTTTTCTGTATTTTAATTTTATTGAGTTTTTTGTTTTTTTGTTCGCATTTTATTTTTATTTTATTTTATTTTCTTTGTGTTTGGTTATTTTTCTATTTTTTTGTAGATACTATTGGTTTGTTTTAATTTATTTGTATATATCTTTTTAATTATTTCACGTATTGTTTCATTATTTTCACTTTATATATTCTTTTTTAAATTTATCATACATATTTATCATCTCTAACATTCATTTCCATTATTCTTTCTTTTTCTTTATAGTTATTATCTCTTCTTATTTATTTATGTATTATTGTCATATGTCATGGTTGTATGTCATTATTATTTCATTCTTTTATCATCAAAATTGACGCTCGTAAATTAAAGCCATAACAATTTGATTTAAAATTTATTAATTTTTTTATAAAGTTTTCACTAAAAAAAATCCGATGACAGACTTCAAAATTTTCGGGATACAAATTTCATGAACTACCGAGGTGATGAGTTATTTTTAGGATACTGAGAGTAACTCCAATAACGCTTTGATATAAGAAAATAAAAAAAATTAATGGTTTTCGTACCACCCATTAAAGGTCATTTATTTGCTCATTTTTATGATGCAAAATGTATCAAATGGAACATTCAAAATTGAATTTCTATAACATTATTTTAAAAGATAATTTGGATAGTATTTGATTAAATTTGGTAACCATTTTCCATAATAGGTGTTGTGGGGTGCTAATACCTTCCCCACACACAAATGACTCCCGAACCAACTTTAAATTTTAGCAGACCAAAATATTTGATTTTAAAATTGGGTGACCAATCACGCGCACGTTGCGACAATGGCTGAAAACTCGAACGTGAGGTCATACTAGAGCTTGATCCAATCATGAGTGATGAGGATAAGACCCACTCAGCTTCCAGCAGCGTTGCTAGATCTGTTGAAGTAAAGTTCCCATAGCGTTTCTTCGTCTTGGATCGAGTTTGGGGCTAACTCCACCAAGAAATCAGCGATGACTTGACCTTTGATTGCAGTCCTTGGTTCAAACTTTATTTCAAACTCTGATAACATAATTTGGGGTCTACTTCCCCCGGTGATCCTTTTGATATGTGAGTATCTTTTTTAACACCAAGTCTCTTTCTCGGAAACATCGGGGACGCAATTTTTTATCATATGCGTGCATCATTTTTCTTTGATATAATTGCCCTCTACATAATGCAATCAATCTTTTTTCCTCGATATAATTCAATTGCTCATATCGTGTGTGTACCCACTCTGCTTCTTCTAATTTTACCTCCATTAAGACTCTGAGGGAGGGAATTTCCACCTCAATTGGAAGGACCGCTTCCATGCCATATACCAAAGAGAATGGAGTTGCCCCAGTTGATGTTCGGACTGATGTGCGGTACCCATGCAGTGCAAACGGAAGCATCTCATGCCAATCTTTATAAACCTCCGTCATCTTCTCTATGATCCTTTTTATGTTCTTATTGGCTGCTTCCACTACTCTATTAATTTTCGGACGATAAGGAGATGAATTATGATGCTTAATTTTGAATTGCTCACATAATTCTTTCATCATCTTGTTATTTAAATTTGTCCCATTATCTGTGATGATCCTTCCAGGTAGACCATATCGACAAATTATCTCCTTTTTAATAAACTTAACAACCGCACTTCTGGTTACACTTGAATAAGAACTTGCCTCCACCCATTTGATAAAATAATCTATAGATACCAAAATGAAACGATGCCCGTTAGAGGCCTTAAGTGTGATGGGACCAATGACGTCTATGCTCCACATAGAGAACAACCAAGACGCGGTAATTGCATGTAAAGGGGATGCGGGTACGTGAATTTTATCCTCATAAATTTGACATTTATGACATCTCCTGGAGTACTTGACGCAGTAAGGTTCTAGAGTTAACCAATAATATCCTGCTCTAAAGATTTGTTTGGCCATCATATATCCATTAGCATGAACTCCACAAATTCCTTCATGAACCCCCTCTATGATTTGATTCGCTTCCATTGCATCAACACATCTTAAGAGCACCATATCATGGTTTTTTTTGTAGAGTATTTCACCATTCAAGAAGAAACCCATGGACAATCTTCTAATAGTGCGTTTATCATTCTCAGAAGCTTTGAATGGATATTCTCCATTCTTTATATACTGTTTGATGTCGTAATACCAAGGTCTTGTGTCTGGCTCTTCTTCAATGCTCATACAGTGAGAGGAAAATCTCGCTTCTGAATTTTTATGGGTTAAACTTCTTCCTTAAAGTCTGCGGCAAACATGGACGCTAGAGTTGCCAGCGCATTTGCGATTTGATTATTCTCTCTGGGTATATGGTCAAATGAGATCACTTCAAAAGTTTGACTTAACTTAGTGACATGTTTTTATAAGGTATTAGCTTAGAGTCTCTAGCTTCCCATTTTCCATTTAGTTGTCGTATCACCAATAGCGAATCTCCGTACACTCGAAGCTTCTTTATCTTCATATCACAAGCTGCTTGAATTCCCATGAAACATGCCTCATATTCTGCCACATCATTTGTACAAAGCATAATTTTGCCGTGAATGGAAAATTTTTCCTTTAGGTGATATGAGGATTGCCCCAATTCCATGTCCTACATCATTAGATGCACCATCAAATAACATTGTCCACAATTCTGAGTCTGCAGATTCTTCTTCATTTTTGAATATGATTGAAACACTCTCATCAGGGAAATCAAACTTCATAGGCTCATAATCTCTCATTGGTTAATCTGCCAGATAATCAGTAAGTACGCTTCCTTTTATTGACTTTCTCATGACATAGACAATATCATATTCTGTGAGTAACATTTGCCATTTAGCAATCCGTCCAGAAAGTGATGGATTTTCAAAGATATACTTGATAGGGTCCATCTTCGAAATTAATCAAGTGGTGTGGTATAACATGTATTGTCTAAGCCGATGAGCAACCCAGACCAATACACAACACGTTTTCTCCAACATCGAATAATTAGCCTTATAATTTAAGAACCTTTTGCTTAAATAATATATTGCTTGTTCTTTCCTTCCAGAAATGTCATGCTGACCAAGTACGCAACCCATGGATTTTTCTGTTACTGTAAGATACAAAATGAGTGGACGCCCTGGAGTTGGAGGAACAAGTATAGGTGGATTTTGCAAGTATTGCTTGATCTTCTCAAAAGCAATTTGATAATCATCATTCCATCCTTCTGTATCACTTTTGTGGAGAAGTTTAAAGATAGGTTCACAAGTTGCAGTTAGCTGTGAGATGAAACGGGCTATGTAATTTAATCTCCCCAACCTTTTGAGTTTGAGGTGGTGGCATATCAATGATGGCTCGAACCTTATCAGGGTCAACTTTTATTCCTTCCTTGCTCACGACAAAACCAAGTAGTTTCCCTGAAGACGTTGCGAATGTACATTTTTTCGGGTTAAGCTTTAACTGGAACTTTCTCAACCGTCCAAATAGTTTTCGTAGAGTGACCGTATAATCTTCCCCTTGACGTGATTTGGCAATCATATCATCAACGTACACTTCAATTTTTAATGCATCATATCATGAAACAATGTTACCATTGCCTGCTGGTAAGTTGCCCCTGCATTCTTTAGACCAAATGACATAACCTTATAACAAAATGTACCCCACAAAGTTATAAAAGTCATCTTTTCACGGTCCTCAGGAGCCATTTTGATTTGGTTATACCCCAAAAAATCATCCATGAAAGACAAGGTTGAATGTCCTGCAGTGTTATCTACTAAGACATCGATATGGGGCAATGGAAAATTATCCTTGGGGCTTGCTCGATTTAAATCTCTATAATCGACGCCACCCTTACTTTCCCATTTTTCTTCAGCACTGGGACTATGTTAGCAACCCATTTAGGATATTTTGCTACTTCTAGAAAATCCGCATCTACTTGCTTTTTAACTTCTTCTTTGATCTGTACCAGCATGTCTAGTTTTATTTTCCTTAACTTTTGTCGTACTGGTTTACTTTCGGGCATAAGTGGCAAATGATGAACCACGATATCAGTGTCAAGACCTGGCATATCTTGGTAAGACCATGCAAAGACATCAATATACTCTTTGAGTAAGTCAATTAATTCTCGGCGGCCTTGGCTTGTCATAGAAGTGCCGATTTGGACTTTTTTCGTCTCTCCCTCCAATCCCAAATTTATCACCTCCGTTAACTCTTGATATAGTTGAGTTATTTTTTCATCTGACTCTACCATTTTTAACATTTCTGGAGATGGTTCAAAATTTTCCTCGTCACTTTCACCTGACTCTACGCTAAGAATGGGATTGTCAAAGTTGCTGTTTATGCTCTTGTTTTCAAAATCACCGTTCTCGAACCTGAATCGGATTATTGGATGAAAAGAAGGTGAAAGAAAAAAAATAAAAATAAATAAACAATGCATGAGTATGAACAACATTTCAGAAATGGAAAAAGTAGACATAAAAGGAATAACAAAGAGAACTTGAATTATATTTATCATCAACAAAAGGAGATGAAACAAGTTTTTAGATTTTCATTCAAAGAGATGACATGAAATAGACGAGAAAATAGGCCCATAACAATGAAATTTCTAAGGCATTGGGTATAATCATTAGAATTTTGGCATGAACACATTACTCTTGAAAATTCTCGAGAAGCATTGGTAGCTCGGTGACGTCCCAATTGTTAAGTTCATGATCTGAATCATATCGAGAAACTAAGTCCTCTACACTTGAACTCGATGATTTTCCCAGGATTGTGGATATTGAAAGCTCGGCGATATCATCTTCAAGGTTGTACTGCTCTACTATAACTGGTTCTTCGAATGAAATTCCCCCACTTCTAAAGGATTTAGAAATATGGGGTATGATTGCCATTTCCACATCGAATTCCCTATTTTCAAGCCTAGTAATCCTCTTTTCTTTCTTTTGGCTTCCACTCTCCTTCTATCAGCCTTGGTCGGTCTATATCCAAGTCCAAACCTTTGCTCATTCTTGTCCCATTCAATTAAATTATTTATGCCTTGATACTCACTCCCGAGTCCCTTACCTGGCTGGTATCCCCCTTTGATCATCAACATTGTAACCATCTGAGATGCTTTTGATAGGTTTGGCATTAGAGAGGGTTTCCCACTAGCAACAAACATGGTGTTTGCAATCTCAAATGATCAGAATGAGCATTCCAATGCTTCCTCTGCCGCCTCGACATATGGCATGGTGGCTGCCTTGGATACCAAAAAATATTCTTCCCCATATATACAAATGAGTTTATGATTCATTATGAATTTCAGCTTCTGATGTAAGGAAGAAGGTACTGCCCCAGCAGAGTGAATCCATGGTCAACCCAAAAGGAAACTGTACGCTGGATTTATGTCCATCACTTGAAAAATAATATTGAATATGCATGGTCTGATTCGAATAGGTATCTCTATGTCTCCAATTAATTCTCTTTGGGTACCGTCAAATGCTCTTACTATCATCATGCTCGGCCGCATATGTGTCGCGTCCACTGGGAACTTTGCTAGTGTGGATCTTGGCATTACATTTAGAGAGGAGCCGCTATCAATCAATACTTTTGCAACAATATAATCCCTACATTTTATGGATATATGTAAAGCTCTGGTGTGCCCAGTACCATCGACCGGGTTTTCATCATATGTGAAAGTGATAAAATTCGGTGCGGTAATATTTTCCACAATTCAACTCGACTTCTCCACCATAATATCATGACAGACATATGCTTGATTCAAAACCTTCAATAATGCTTGGCGATGTGGTTCAGAATTCAGAAAGAGTGACAGTAAAGATATGCGAGCAGGTAAGCGATTAAGTTGTTCAATCACCTTATACTCGCTTTGCTTGATGAGCTTAAAAAATTCACATACTTCTTCTTCAGACATTGCTCTTTCTTTCTCCGTACCTCTTATTATATCTGAGTCTATTACTTAGCCGCCATGCATTTCTCCTTGGAATTCATGACCATTGTTGCCTTCTTTGGCCTTCCCTTTCCTTTGCCTTTCAAACACATCGTTTTTATCCGTTTTCAAAACTTCTGGCGTGTAGCATCTGCCACTCCTCATCATCCCACGTACTCTTGAAATATTAGTTATGGGGAGATCGAGGTCAGACGGATTTAGCTCTTGAGTTTTGTCGTTACTGCTTGTAATAACCTCATATCCGTACGTCTATGGTACTGCTCTTAAATCTTTGTAAGTGAACGCACCGGTATTTGAATGGTGATAGGCATCAGAGCATAAGACGTAGTGGTGTGAGTTGACTTTTCCTCGTAATGTATTGTGAGAGGTTTTGGGATATAGGACGACATTTCAACATTAACTTCAAATGTTCTTTAATTATCATGAGGACTAAAAAGTCATCTTCTTGGTATTCCCTTTCTCCTTTATGACTTATTGTAAGTATCTTTGCATCCAACAACTTTTGCATTTCCTTTTTAAAATCAGCACACTCCTCAATTGTATGCCCCGTCACCTTCTTATGAAACAAAAAATCGAAGTCATACATAGGCTTCCTAGAAACTCACTCATCCTCTGAGCATGTTGGGTAGGTGTACCCTGCTCTAGAAAGAAGATGGAAAAGTGTTTCCATTGACGTGCTCACATCTTCCACGTCCCTCTTTCCATATGAAAAATATTCCTCAATCGCATTCACGACAGGATTCCCATGATTTGGTAGAGGGTTGGAATTGATATCTAGATTCCCATTAGCCTTTTTGAAATTCAACCATCCAGCCTTGATCAGTGCCTGTACTTTACCTTTTAATGCCGTGCAATACGCAGTCGAATGTCCCACTGCCCTAGCATGATACTCACAACGAGCAGTTGGATCATACCACCTTGGGTATGGTGGTTGTAGAGGTTCATAAGGAATTGTCACCAATTGATTATTCTGTATCAATTGAGGTAAGAGTTCTGTAGATGACATGGGGATTGGTTCATATTGGATAAAACGTTGATTATTTCTATTTCCCCTCAGAGACTGATAAGCCTGACCAATATTTTGTTGGTGAGCCGGTGGTCTGAAATCGGGTCTTGGGTTATTTTGAAATGTTGATTGTTGAGAGTGATAATTGTACGGAATTTGTGAGGTATTAGCCACATATGATGTCGTAGACTTGGGTCTTTCCCTATACTTTGAAAATCCTGATCCCGGGTTCACAGCTTGTGATGGGTACCCGGAATTTATCATATGCACATCCCCTTCTTTTCTCTTCAATGGAGGCCCTTTTTTTACTGACGATGTATCTGATATGATTTTCAAAATTATTCCATTCTTTATCCCATACTCAATCCTTTCACCGATCACTATGATGTCAGAGAAGTTGTTTGAAGCGTTTCCAATCATTCTGTCATAGAATGGAGGTCTCAAGTTGTTAATAAACATTCCAGCCATCTCCTTGTCTGACAATGGGGGGTGTACCTGAGCGGCTAATTCCCTTCACCTTTGTGCATATTCTTTAAAGCCTTTTGTAGGTTTTTTCTCCATCCTTTGTAAGTCCAAACGACCAGGAGCTATGTCTATGTTGTACTTATATTGTCTTAAAAAAGCATCTGCTAGATCTTTCCACCTCCGAATATGTTGGTTATCCAATTGGATATACCAACGAGATGCGGCCCCCACCAGACTATCTTGAAAGAAATGAATCAGCAGCTTATCATCATTTGCACAAGCAGCCATTTTTCTGCAGTACATAATAAGGTGACTTCTGGGGCACGTACTACCATCATATTTTTCAAACTCAGGTAGTTTGAATTTATGTGGGATGTTCACATCAGGGACCAAATATAATTTTGTGGCATCAATGGTGCCATATACATCAGATCCTTCAATATCACGTAATCTCTCCTCGAGAAAGTCCAATTTATCTTTCGATCGAGGGTCATCACTTGGCTTGGTGATAGGCTTCTGCATCTTTGGGTCATCAACATCGGTTATGATGATTGGCTCATTAACGAGTTTGCCTTGTGGAGTGAAAGCTTGGTTGTGATCACATGCCATCACGAATGGGTTGTACCCAGTTTTCCCCGTCTGCATTGTTTCCTGGACATTTGGAAATGGATGATGCTGGATATTTATTGGTGGTGAAGCATGCTGAAACTGGTCAACCTGATGACGTTGATAGGTTGGAGTGAACCCAGGAGGGTAAAGTAGAGTATCGTTTGGTAGTTGATTTTATGATGATTGAGCCCCTTGCGGATTTTCAAAACAGACATTTCCCTTACTTACGGCGAGGAGTTCGAGGACTTTAGCCATTTGCTCTTTTTTAGCTCTCTAATCTCTTCCTTCATTTCCTCTCATGATTGCTCTCTTTCTTGCTCGTCCATGACCCTAACTTGAGCTCGAGTTCGATAGGGATGTCGAAGTTGTTGGGCTATCTTTGGAAAATTTCTTGAGAAAATAAATAAAAATAAAGCAATGAGATGTAAATTTTTGCTAATAAAAAGAAGAAATAATGAGAGTAAACTTATGCATGAGAAATAATATTGCGCAAGGTGAAAGTTCTAAAGTAATCAATTTCATTCAACTAGTAGAGCCATCCACTACATTTGAGTATGTAGAAGTCAATTACATTACTTCATAACATGAGTTCATACAAAACGACCAAAATGACCCAAATCCCGGTTGACTTCTTCCAAAAATTTAGACAAGTTTTCCCCATTAGAATGGATGGGCAAGACATTTCCCTTAAAAAATGAAGCTTGTTCCGCCAAATTGCCCGCTCTCACAGCCATGCCTTTAAGCCATTCCACAACCTGCTCAGATCATTGTCGAATCGAGTTGTACTCTTGTTATAGCAACTGATAATCATATCTCAGTATATCAACATTAGCGTCATTGTTTCTTGCCAACTTTTCTGCCACGTTCTGATAAGCTCTAACTTGGTGCTCAAGGCTTGCGATGACTTCCAATAATTCTTCAGAATCATTTGTTGACTCAGTCTTTTTAACTTTCTAATTCTCTAAATCAACTTGCAAATTATCAACGATTCATCGTAAGGCGTCATATTGCTCTTCTAACTCGACGATGTACGCATTTTTCTTATCAACAGTTCCCTTCACCTCTCTAGAATTTCTCGTACCAGTTTATTTTCCCTCTCTAACTTCACGATTTGATCCTCTTGTTCGTAGATTACCCCTCGCAAGTTCTTATTGTCTTCCGCCACCTTTCTAATTTTGTTGCCCAATTGGCGAGTGTCAGTTCCCAACTCTGAGTTTTTCCGCTTTAGATTCGCCTGATCCTCAACCTTATTTCTTAACTCTTTGA
The DNA here is from genome assembly GCA_003255025.1 of Datisca glomerata. NCBI lineage: Eukaryota > Viridiplantae > Streptophyta > Magnoliopsida > Cucurbitales > Datiscaceae > Datisca > Datisca glomerata. The sequence continues at coordinate 56,513 of QANY01002203.1, forward strand.
GTCATTCTTCAGCTTCGATTCTGTGTTTCTCAAACAAATTCGCCTAGACTGCTAGTCGTCTGTTTTCTTCCAAAAGGGCTAGAACTTTTTGACGCTCCTCATATAACTCATCTAGCTCCTCCTTTTTAGCAATCTTTTGATGAACTTCTAGTGATTTGGCTGATGGTACATCCTCAATTGGTAAGGCAATAAATATTTTGTTTCTACTCTCAAGCCATGCTTCATACTCCTTTGTGCAGTTCATGCGACTCTTTTCATTTCGCATCCTTCTTGTTATTTTCCAAGCTCTAATTAGCTGCTGTAATTTTTGTTCAATTTCTTGAGAATCGTAACTAACCTCGATATCCTTCAATGCATGAGTGGTGGGGACAAACTGTCTCATGTATAATTGATGGAGTGTCATGAGCATAACTAGTATAACCCCATGGTCCCGGGAGCGGAACCCATTGAAGATCACCACATCTGTAGATCATTGGTGTTAACGGCATCCAATGGGCTTTCCAAATAACATCCTCATCTTTCAACTTGGATTGGTATGAGAGCCAAGCCCCTTTTTTGGGAAACTGCGGATTCCATTTGGTCATTCCAAATTCTGCAATAGGGATCCTCGTCTTCATCCATGGATTTGAGAACTTAACTTGAGAACACTTGAAATCTAGCGGATATCTTAGATGGCTGAAAATCCAAATACACAAAAGAGTTGAGGAGCCGATGAACTTTCCTTTTCCAGACACTCGGATGTGATTCAAAGAACGGATAGTCTCAGCGAGAATTGAGATAACAGGGTTAACACCATGTTTTACTTGAAGGAACATTTTTATCACTTTATCATCCATATAACCTTGGATCTTTGGAAATAACACGGTGCCATAAATACACAGAGCATAAAGAGTCATGCCTTTATCCTCCTTCAAGAAATTCTGGGTGAGATCTAGGAGTTAATCCAACGGCACACACTCATTTCCCCCTTTAATTTTCAAACTTTTATCAATCTCCGACGCATGGACAGTATCTAAGAGCTTAGACAAAGCTCTCTTCAACGTGAGCTTTTTGTCAAAGTTATAAACTTTGTCGGCATTTTCCAATGGGACATTTAGTAGTGCTTGAATCTCTTCAATTGTGGGAGTAAAATCAATTATTCCGAAGGTGAAACATGTATAATGAGGGTCCCAGAAATAGATAAGCTTCAAGGACGGGAACATTGACTACAATATACAATAGATAAGCTATGTGACCATATTTTCTGACAAACAAACTTTTCTGCTCTGATGAAAAATCCTCCCATATCTTCTTCAACCTCTCCAAGTCAATGCGTGAGAACTTTATCTTAGTGATTGATGGTAGAAGAACAACATCTTCCTTTTTCAGATAATCTCCTTTATGCTTCTGTGATTCTTCTGACCATTGGGCTACCGTAACTTGATCTTCTATCACACTCGAAGTGGGAGTCATGGTCTCTAAAATATGAATGAATTGAATACTTTTTTACAATTCCATTACGCAGCATGATGCATGTATGCAAAATAGAAAGATGAAGTTAGAAGTAAAACAATGAAGAGAAGACATGTTTAAGTGACACAAGACATATATACATGCACAAAAGTAATCATGATTTCAACAGAAATCTAACGTTGGTCATGATGTGGGCTCTAAAAACATAATACATGTGTGGTTGGGCTCTAAAAATCTCTTAATAGGCTCTCAGGTTGTCCACACTGTTATCTGAATAGAGTAACAGGACCCCCCCAAACGGTATCCCGAAAGGGTCGACCTGAGTGAGAACTTTCATGAGCCTGCACGGGAACCTCAATTCCACGAAGGCATTCCACTACTCATTCTCGCTAATCCTAAAGGGAAAGCCCAGGTATGGGGCTAGTATATGTGTGTGAATATTATGAATTATGCAAACAAACATACATCTAAAAATAAACTTTGTACAACTATAAGCATGAAAAAGAAAAACAATGAATCAAATAAACAAACAAAGAGCCATACAAGAAGGACAACATGTGATAAATTTCCATACAAGAAGGACAACATGTGATAAATTTGTAGCTTGACTCTCTATCGATCTAAAAATAGTTAGACCGATAAGTCCCCAGTGGAGTCGCCAAGCTGTCGCAACGTGCGTGCGACGCGGAGCGGCGATTAAAAAAATCATTTTTTTAAGGAAAAAGAAATTTGGAGTTGCCACCTATCATTTTAGGGTGTGATTGGTCACCTAATTTTAAGATGAAAATTTTTTGTCTACGAAAACTCAAAGTTGGTTCGGGAGTCGTTTGTGTGTGGGGAAGGTATTAGCACCCCACAACACCCATTATAAAATGGTTACCAAATTTAATCAAATGCTATCCATTTTTTA